>APFE031338391.1:108878-174531 GCA_000404065.3 Pinus taeda
GTGTTTCCTTGAAAAACACTCGTGCAAGAATGTAACTTGACGACATCTTCCTTTTGCTTCCTCAAAGCAAAAATTATAACATCATGTCAACATCTACATGTACTCTTACATCTTGGTGTATAAATAGTCTTGGTGTTTAGTTGATGGTTTAATAAACACAAGTCGACAAAACATGCTTCTTCAAACAACTAACTTTCAAATCAAGCAAAAGCATATACAAACATGATGATTTACAACAAGAACTCCACATTATCATGAAACAATTTGTCACATCTCCCTTTCATCTTTGGAGACAAAATAAACTCCTCCAGGTTGATATAACATACATGTAACAATCAATCGACCACACAATCCGACACTCATGCATGTGCAAATGATCAACAATCTCAATTTGACAACATATAGGTAACAATCAATCGACCAACACAATTCAATCACTCGTGCATGTTCAACCACAATGAAACTATCAAAAATTCCAATGTTCACACACACAAACTCTCATGCATGTATAACAATTCCCAACTGTCTCACAAGTACAAGAATATCATTGGTATGTACGAGTACTTAAAGAGCTGAAATGACCAAATTTGCTGCAATAAAGTGAGTCAACATACTCCACTTTCAAACACCTTCCTGGCTTAAACATGCAAGTTCAAGAATGCAACATGCATGCAAATTTTGTAGTTGCAAATTTCCATATTTTCTACATCTGAGTCAACATAGCTCTACTTTTCCAACATCTTGCTTCATGCAATATGCAACATACTTTCAAGAGAAAGGAAATTCATCCAAATAAAAAGGAGATGCATCAATAAGGCAAGATTTTCATCAATTATCAAAATAAATGCAAGGCCTTAATTGGTTAAGAAATATAACCATCTCTTTCCAAACCATTTCAATGGTGCTTCTTTCAGGTGCACTTCATCATGTGTATCTTCCTGACCCGCATCGATTATGGAATCCTCTTTTCCATTATTGCCAAAATATCTCTCCACCTTCTTCAAATGTCGTAGATAACTTGTTGGATGCAAAGTTCAACACTTGTCTACAAGTTGACCTGCTTATGGCAATGAGTGTAAAATAATTGCATTTTCTTTTCAACATGGTTTCCATTATCCAATGGACCTTTGGCTTTCTATCTCTTTTGTTTTGAAAGTTTCTTATGTATGGCTATCCTCTTCCAACACCTCAAAACAATATGGTTATTCAAACCACAAAAGGAACATGTAAATTATCTCCAAATATTATGTGAAGATTTACCATGTTTATCATAATCAAAAGAAACTTGATTAAAGGAAGATTTATACCTTGCATATTCACCTTTGTCGACTTCTTGAAGAGGTGAGTTTGATGAGGTAGTGGCTCTCTTATGAATACCAACAATGTTTTCAATAACCTTAGAGCTTTCAACATCCTCTTGTTTTCCATTTCCACTAGTTGCATGCTTATGAGAATCTTCTTGCAAAGTGAGTATAAAACTTTTACATTCCTCATGAACAAAAACTTGACAAGCTTGAAGTAGTGAACATGTAATGAAAGTCCTTCTTGGAACACCTTCATGTGCCTCCTTCGCTTTGGAGCATTCTCGATCATGTTGTCCATAACCAGGAAACAAATGCCTAGGCCTTTCCTCAACAACAATTGGCTCAATTATGCCTTGTACATGTTTGCCTAACCGTTTACCTTCATAACCCATCTTCATCAATAATTTGGATCCTATTCCTCTAGTGTGTCTTTCAAAAGCACAAAAACATTCATTTTGAGAGGAAATTGAAGATAAAATTGAATTTCATACCTCAGTTTAATGCACATACTTCGCTAGGGTTTCTTTGGCATCATGGCCTTAATCTCCATCTCATGCATCTTTTCAAGAAGCTCTTACTTCTCATCCTTCATGGCCATCAACTTCTGTTGAAGTATAGTATTGTCCTTTCTATCTTCATACAACTCTTGCACCATATCTCTCATGATGATAATATCTTGCAACATCTCTTCATCAAAGAGTCTTGCTAAGGAATATGGATTAGAAACATCGCTTGTTGAAGCTGCCATCACATAAACTTGCACACAGTTAAATTCTCCTTGTACAAATACAAAACCAATGGCTAATTTTCTAGCTAACCTTGGAAAACCATCTCAGGGTTAAAATGAACTAAAATGTTTTCTGATACCAACTTGATCTAAAATGTTGGGTAAACTTGTTAATGTTATGCAAGCTCCCTCATTAATATTAAAAATATGTTTAGGATCGTCTCATATTAACCACAATGTGGAGGATTATGTGTCAAGTGTCTTTTATGAGAAATTTATGAGTTTAATTAGTTGTTTAAAACACATATGCAGCAAGTAAATTGCAAAGAAATAAAACACAACAAACTCATAACAAAAATTTGGTAAAGGAGTTCACCCCTCCTAGGCTACATCTCCTTGGACCTGCTTCAATGGATATTCCCTCTTTGGGTTAATGGTAAATTCAATAATTTAATGCACCTGTAGCACTCCAATGGATTTGAAACCTTATCCATTGGATTCAGAAGACCCATAAACCCAAAACATGAGTCTCCAAGCTATGCAATTGGACTTCAACTGATCTAGGATTGACCGCCTCTCCCGGTGGCCCTAGGCTTCCTTAAACTTAAACGTATAAAAAAAACATACATAAGTGACTTTATGCCTCTGAAACCTATTCCATTATGTTCAAAGCATCAAAATCATCTAGTAATGACTCTTTTCTAGCCAAAATTGGTCGAAAATGGCTAAAGTTATGGCTTCTTCAGTTTTTCCTAGTAAATCTCCACTAAATCTTGAGAAACTCCAATTAACTCCACCAAATTTGGAATCATCTCTAGATTTTTTGGATCCGCCAAAAATTCTGCCAAACTAATCTCGCATAATTAGTGATAAGCTCAGATTAATTATCACTAATCCTCCACTGAGCGCTTTAGTCATGCGCTTAGCACAAAATGCTAGCAGTTAAGCATGGTTTTGATCACATACAGAGGTTACTCGGTGGTTAGGCTACTTGGTGGTTACGTAATTGCTAGAGGCTACATTTGAAGTGCTAGTCACAAGGGTGGTTAATTCTATCAGTTAATGCTAGTGGTTGAGTTGGCCACCGGTTTCGTGGTGTGGTCACATGCTAGTAGTTTAATGCTAGTGATTATCTCCAAACCATCGATGCTTTCACAAAAAAATCAAACCAAAACGATAGTTTATTAAGTTTGATTGTTGTGGCATAACTGTGGTGTGTTGGGTTTTTGCATGCGAGGTCATTGGTTCGATTCCCTAGCATGCCATATAAAATTTTAACCGACCATTGCTAGGGCACGTGGCAGCCCCAGGCTTGCCACGTGTGACCCTCTTAGTGGTCCACCCAAAAATTATCTGACCAATAACGTGCTTCCAAGTGTCACGATCTGATTGGGCCACCTGTGGGAATATTCCCAAGAAAATTCTTTTTTTATTGGGTTGTACAGATGCCTAGGTAGCATCCTAGTCAGCCTGTACCAAAATTCGCCTATTTGACCAAACAATCTGAACGCTCTAAATTTCTCATACAAACTTTGTTTTGAGTGAAACAAGTTACATTGGGATCATATTGCCGAGACGGATTCTGTTGTTCATGTTTTGATTGATTATGAGCACTTTGATTTTTGAGCAACTTTTTGCCCCTAATCCAGATTTCGATCACATCATTACTTCCATAAAAGATGTGGAATTACACATGGACACACTTCACATTGTGATGATACTTGTACAAGTCACAACTTGACATTGAAGACATGGAGTTCATGATCAGGTGGCAATGCGAAGTTGTTCTCCTTGTTTCTTTGTCTTGCATTCTTGATGATAGATCTAGTCTATGCTTCTTCTTCACCCTCTGAAGGATCTTATATTACCTTTGGAATCCTCTAATTCATCATGCAATGCCTTTTTGTCATGGTCCAAGATTTTCTTCATGTCTTCATGGTGGTCCTTCTTTATGCTACTTCTCCAATAGTGCTTCTTTACTTGTTCTACTTGACATCTTCCTTAAGCATCACCCTGTCATGTTGAGAAGGAACACCTACCAATGAAGATCATCCATGAAAAGGAAAAATCAGCCTAAAAATCATATATCCTATCCCTAGTGGCTCATGGAAGAGATTTCTTATGATAGGCCTATGTGAGTGTTGAAAGAGAAATGCATGATAAGGAAGGCACAATTGAGCACAACAATGGCTTAGGAAAACACCAATGTTCACTGTTACTATGCCATGTGCTATGAAGAAGGATATCTCCTTGGTCTAGTACAATGAGGAAGCACAAGGAACGCGTTTGATGGGCTTGTTGCTTAAGACTACACCATGCACCAAGAAGGAAATAGAGGGAGACTAGGAAAGTGTAGTTTGAATAGACAAGGACTAAGATGAGGTCATAATGAGCCTTGTTATTGTGCCATGCAATAAGGAAGAGTGGCTTGAGCAATCTTTTAGCATAGAGGGCCTGAAAAAGGAATAAGGTTAAAGGATTGTTGCTCGAGACTGCGCTATGCTCTGGAAGGAGGAGGAGAAGTTAATGAAAGGATAGTTTTTCCTAACAAGGGTTCATTCTATGCTAATATTGTGCCATGCACTGAGGAAGGCTTGGCAAGACAAGTGTTGGCCATAGAGTGGGAATGGAAGCAAGATTGAGCCTTGCTATTGTGCCATACTCTAAGCTTAAGGGGAAGCCTTTATGACAACATCATTTAAATTGAAAAGGGATCACTATTCAGATGGAATGCACTTTTCCTTCTATACTAGTGTATTTTGACACAAAAATGGTTGATTATTTGTTTGAAGTGCACTTTTCACTGAGGGAGGAAAAGGTCACTTCTCATAGGAAGGTTCCTCAATGTGAAATTATTGAAGATGGCATTTATAGGGACTTCATGCACGAGTATTGGAGGGAAAGGTTGCATTAATGAGACCCATGAATAGGATATACTCATCACCTGGTAAGAGGGATAATGCCTTTACAACTTGCACTGAGTAGGAGGACAAAGAATAGCTCCAAAATGGCTAAGTGTGGTACCAATAGAGTAAGAGAGGGAAGTGAATTCGAATGTGACTCAAACATGGATCACACACATGAATTCCATCAATACAAGCTCAGAGAATATGCAAGACTCATGAAAAAAGTTATAACCTGAAACAACAGGAAAGCAACACTTATTTCTAAGTGTGATAGCTGAAACGACACATTATGACACGTAGAACACAACTTGCGACAAAAGTGTCGACTGTAACCAAAAGGTGCACTAAGATGTAGGAATGTGTCTAGATCATATTCTTATGATATGTAATACCATGTAATGCAAAAGGGTGCACTAGATCTAACTCTAATAATGAACAAAGGTGTAACACATGCAAGAGTGAAAACAACAAAAGCGACACCTGCGACAGGAAGAAAACATGAAAAAACACTTGCAAACGTGAATGACATTCAATGTGACACATTCCAGAGTAAAGATAACATGAAAATGACACTTATTAAGGTGAAAAGAATTAAAACTGACAGGTGTGTGCATGAAAACAACACTCGTGAAAGCAAAAGTGCACCCAAAGTGACATCTAGGAAAGCTCACAAAAATAGAAGTGCGAATGTGACCAAAGTGAGCGATAGTATTAATGGGAAGTGCACACTAACTATTGAGATAGGTTGAAATTATGTAGGCATTGTCTAGATGGCCTAGACCATGATTGTTTAAGCTAAGTTAAAGGAAGTGCATTTATGAACTCATAAGGATTGAGCATGTGTGAACAAGTGATTTCGACAATTAAAAATCAGGAAGAATGCTTAAACACTTAGCACAACATCCATTGATAATGGAGTAACCATGGAATGATAGATAATAAGATCCTCAATAGGCTCCAAAATTAAAATGTAGCCAAATTTTTTCAGGGTGTTGATCACAACGCAAACATATCCATTATGGGTTTTTTAGAAAAGTGCTCCATGAATTTTGTTTGAGTCACTAACACTTCAACTAGTTTTCCCTTGTTCTTTAAAATCGTATACATTATGCTAGAAAATGATTATGTAAATTTCAACCTAATTTCTCCAATCTTCACTTCAACACCATCATAGGCCCTTGAAAATTCCCTTGCCACCTCTACATGGCCTCAACATTTTCAAAAGAATTTCAGCCACCCAACCGTTTGTAATTATTTCTTACGTTTTGGGCAAGCCTCGAAAAAGTTTGCACCTATAGTTTCAAACAAATGAAAATACCCATCTACAAATTTTAGGAACTCTGAGCTTCAAAATGCGTTTCCTACTTAACTACTACAAGGATGATTACAATGTAGCTGAGGTGATGGACACTAAGATATGTTTGAATGTAACATAATGAAATGAGAAAGGTCGTGCATCATTATTTGTGTAGGAGGTGGAAATTTAGTAATAGGAGTGCCTAAATTCATAATGATTGGATGATCCCCAAATAAAATATCAATATTTTTATGATAGATTTTTTGATTCGTTTAGATTTTAATATTGAATGGGATAGGGCATATTATGATTTGAGGAATAGGAGACAGGAACAAGATTTTCCATTATTAATTTATGTGGAGGCTATTTAGAATAAGCCTTTTATTTATCTAAGTTAGAGAATAATATACATGTAAACATATTATAGTCCTATAGTTTACCTTTAATAAAATCAAATTTACATATGTGACTTGCTACTTCTTAGATTGTTGTTAGCATGAGATTGGATCATGACTGTTGCTCAAATATCTTATGAAAATGGACAGTTACTGAATTTTTTATGGCTACAGAATTCTATCAGAGTGAGAATGTTAAGAAATTTGCAACAAACGTTTTGTGGAATAGGTTGATGATGTTGTTGGCAATGATATGATCTTATTTAAATAACAACTAATTCCTTAAACTTTGAAAATTTTGAAATTAATTTATGCCAATCTGAGAGGAAAAGAGGGGAAATTTTTTTATTCTCTTCTTCTTCTTACCTTTCTTTCTAGAGAAAAGAAATCAAGTGGTATTGGGTGCTGAAGGATAATAATCTATTTTTCCCACCAATTTCAACTCTACACTTTTCTACAAATTTCAAATTTCAAATGAACTTTTCTCTTGTTAAGGGCTTATGATAGAGCTTTAATCCATGCCTATTAACAATAAAATGGATTCCTTATTTTCCAATAGTTCTAATTCTTACTGCTCCATTATAAAAGAAAAACTTATATTTCATAAGGGCCTAACCAATGTGTTTAGAATTTTCATCGAAAATCTTTAAATTTTAAATCAAACAAAAGGGCCCAATCACCTGCTTTGAACATCTTGATTTTAATGAAATTTTCATTCCATCTCGTACTTTATTTCTAAATGATATTTTTCCTTTGAATGTCATCTTTTTTTATTTAATCTAACTCATTGAGCTATGTCAAACTTTGATTTTTGGCTTTAGAGAGATCTAGCCCCATTATTTTTGCTATTATGTATGTTTATACAAGGAAATCAATAGGAAGTAGAAATTACTTTCCATAGTAAGGACATTTTGAAGAAAATTTACCAATTCTACCACAATTAAAGCATTTGAGTAGTAGCTTGCCTTTATAATTCCTATAAGGAACTCTTTAACTTCCTCGCAAATCAACCACTCTCTTGATTTGAATCATGACTAGAGCAGACTTAATGTTCTTTAGAGTTCTTGAATTTTAAAGGAATCCTCCTTTGGTTTTCACTTCTCTTTTCAATTCTAATTTAGTAAGCTACCAGAATTCCATGTAGTTGTTCCATCAAGAGAGTGTTCTGGTCTTGCATCTTTTCAATGGAAGAGATATTGGCATTAAATCTCATAGGAATGGATCTCAATATTTTCTAAACCATTATATGTTCATTAAGTTTCTTATTAAGGCCTCTAATCATGTTAGCTACCTCATCAACTCTAAGAAATTATTCTTTGATACTTTCCTCCTCTTTCATCTTTAAACTTTCAAACCTCATTCTATGAGTTTGAATTTTTTCTTTATTTAACTTGGCATCTCCTTTGTAGCTATTCTTATTCTTGTCCCAAACCTCCTTAGCAGATTGACAATGCATCACCTTGACTTATTTAGATTGGATAAGACAAAACAATATTGGATTCCTAGCATGTGCATTGTTTGAATATGCTATTCTTTCATCTAGATCTATTGGAGGAGTTATTGGAGCTGTGTAACCAATGTCAAGAGATACCCAAACATCAAAACCAAGGGACATTAGGTAGGCTTCCATTCTAATCTTCCAGAATATCTAATTAGCTCCATCAAATACTTTTTCTCTATTTGAAAAGAGTCCATCGTCATAGGACATGATTCCTTATATACATACCTTCCATCTATTAAGTTTTTTCTAAAGGAACCTGCTATAATACCAATTGCTGGGAACCAAAGAATACTAGGGGGTGTGAATAAATATTATACAAATTTTTAACAATTATCTAATCAATCAAATGAAATCAACAAAACAAAAATGCACGATTCACATGAAATGTTGAACACGGTGAATTATGTGGTAACCCATACGAGAGAAAACTACAAATTCTTTTTTTGATTATGATGTAAATCTAAGCTCCAACTTCTGATTACATCAAATTATGTAGGCGCCAACCTACAAGAGGCTCCAACCCAATTTTCTTACAAGAATCCACTTGCTTGAAGCACCAACTCCCAAAAATTATAGGCAACGACTTGTTGTAGTTACTCAAATCTCTATTTCATTCAATTTCCCAACTCAAATCCGCTATCTTTAAAATATCTTTGAACAAATGACTAATGCTTAGATCTTTGTTTTGTCTTATGCAACAACCTTGTTTTTCTTTTAGTTCATAAATTTAATTACATTGGTCGCAAATATGCAATTTTTGCCACTCCCTTTTCTTCTCTTCATACAAAGTGAAATGGTTGTTCTTCTCTACATGGAAAATAATTATTTCTCTTCCTTTTCCTTAAAATATCCACTCTTCCCAATTGTTGATCATTCATCATGTGGACTTTAATTTTTTCCGAAGAAATTTGGCACCTGAACATTATTTTTTGTTTAATAGTTGCTTGATGGCTAGCTCCCAATCATAGTTATGACTAGTGTTTGAACCACCTTCTTAAGCTATATAGGCATTTAGTGTTGAACAATTTTTCTGAAGGTTAATCCACTATAACCTTCCACAATGATCCAATTGATTCATTTTAAATCTATGGTTCATCCTTCATCTTGTGGTCCCCTTACCTAACAAATAATTAATGAATGGAAGGGGCATGGATGGGGAATGATTCTAATAATTGTCACTTGCGTGACTTAAGGCCCCCCTATATCTCCTTTGAACAATGTACGTGAGATCCAATGCTAACTTGATTGGACCACAAAGGATCCATTATGGGCCCCATAATTTTTTGAGGTTTAATGATGGAGGATGGGCATGGGATTTTTTGTATGCATACATATCTACTGTGGAACCACATCTAATTAAAAAAATGTTTAACAATGCAGAACTTTACAAACTAGACCCATACTGTAAATCTCAAGGTTCTACCAATTGACTTACGACATGTCATGCCACAATGCCACCACCTATCACTTAAAACAAGTTCCACTTGGGCACCCAAAGGAGCCAAATCTTCCTACCACATGTCATGTTGATAAGGTGCCACATCATCATTTTATGACCTTTTTGCCACTTGTCACCATGTAGCCTACCAACTCACTCTACCACCTGTCTAGGGTCCATCACTATGTTATGACTTAGAAAACTGATATTTGAGAGTTTATGTAAGTGGAATAGCTACAACATGCCTGGAGTCCTACATACTTGGATACACCTCTTCATGGTCATGTCATCAAGCCAACTCAATTACCCAGTCATCTAAATCAACCACCCAGGATCTACCACCTGTCACCTCTACCACAAGGTTTCCACATCACTACGAGTCCATGAAATGTTATAAATACTTAGAGGGGAATGAATCAATATTTCATGATAATTAAACTTTTATCCAATTTTCACTCTTCTTTACAATGTTAACTAAACCATCATTTAGCTAGCAATAAATTATGAAAGTAGATCTAAGAATAAGTAGATAACACATGTAAATCATGAGCAACATATAATCATAAATGCATGTGAACTATAGGAGCACAACACATAAATAAGTCAACATACACATCATCATATAGAGGCACTAGATATTTGGTGGAAAACCTAACTGGGAAAATCTGTTGCTTCTATTCTCTTTATCTTCTTCTTATTAATATTCAAAAAATATTCTTTTACATCTTACATTGGTACAAGATTTTACCAGCGTACAAGATCCTCCCTACTAGAGGCTACCACCTCCAAATATTTCTCTAGTTACTACTGGAAGGAAGCTACCACTCCATGAGCAAATTCTCTAGCCTTCATAAAAAGGAAGCTACCACTCCCTTATTGAAGGCTCCAACCCTCTGATTCTTGTTGAATTTCTTTGAAAATATTTGACACTGAACAAAGTTATCAATAAAATGAGAATTATTACCTCAAAATGAGAACTCTAGCCAAGAAACCCCAAAAAAACAAGAAAAAATAGTTTGAAAATGAAAATTGTTGGTGTTGGAATAACGTTTTTTTTTTAAGGTAAATTTTCAACATTTTTTAAAAATGGAGGTGAAAGCCAATAAAAGCCATTTTTTTAGGCAAAAAAAACCTGAAAATAGAAAGTGTTGATGCTAGAATATCGTCTTTTGTTTTTCTGGGTAAATTTTCAACTTTTTTTAATAGTGAATTTAAAGATAAAATATCGTCACTCTGAAAAACCTTAAAATTCCAACGATTTTCAAGAATGGAATTAAAGATAAAATATCACGTCTCTAAAAAGTCTTAAAATTCCAACAATTTCCATGGATGACATTAAAGATAGAATATCGTGTCTCTAAAATGCCTTAAAATTCCAACGATTTTCACACATGGCATTAAAGGTAAAATATCATATATATGAAAACCCTTAAAATTCCAACAATTTCCAGTTATGGTGTTAAACAAAAAATACTTATAATTATTTTCAACCATAGAATTAAAGATAAAATATCATGAATTGAAAAAACCTTAAAATTTTGACAAATTTTCAACCATGGAATTAAAACTAAAGATCATGACTACAAAAAGCCTTAATTTTTTAACATATTTCAACCATGGCATTATGGAAAAAAATTATGAATAAAAAAAATTTAAAAATGAACACTCGAATGAAAGAGTTATTATACCAAGGGTATTTTTTTAAATGCCAAAAAGTATTGTGATTTTAAAATCTTAGTCTAAGATAACATGATACATTGCAACAAAAAATTAAAAATCAACCATCAAATTGACACACAGTGTAGGCTAAATCGACCCATAGTAATGAAAACTTAAAGACCAACCATGAAATTGACACATTGTGGGGGAAGACTAGATCCATTACAACGAAAAGTTTAAAATCAACTATCAAATTGACACAAAATGTGTCCGAGTTACTAGTCGATGATCAACACAGATCTTGCAGAAATAAATAAATAGATAAGAAAATAATAATAAATAAAATTAATTAATTAATTAATTAAAAGATTAAAAAAGTTAAAAAAATATTAAAAAAAATAGATAAATATATGGATAAATAAAAAATGAAAAATACAAAATAAATCTCCTCGATGGGGGTGGTGGATAGTTGTAATCCATTGATGTTCGACGCATGATCTATGACATTTGGCATGGGTCGAGGAGGGAAAGAAATCTTCCTTCCCATTATTTCACGCTTAATGTCTCTATCTCTGTTCATGTGAAATGTCATACCTCGCCCACATGAAAAGGAATACATCGATTCATGGAGCTTGTATTTAGGTGGTTATATAGTGTCGATCATGCAGTACTTAGAAACCATCACTCCTCCTCCTGTGAGATCATTAAGGTAACATCTCCCTCCTTCTCGTTCTAAGTGAAACCTTCCTCTTCCTTTTTTGGTTAGCAGGTATGTTGGTTGGAGAAGTGGCTAATATTAGGTACAGGTGTTTCAAGCCTGGCTAGTTTCTTGTGTAGGAATTATAGGTGATGGTGAGGTGGCTCTCTATGTGTAGCAGTTGGCACCGTGGATAGTGGTACCTGGCATTATATTGCCGGTGATTTTGCTCATTTTGTCACTCTGAAGCAGGTCATAATCTGTCTCTCTATAATTGTCATTGTTTGGTTTTTCTTTCCTCGCGATGTTGGTCATAGAATTATGTTTGGGGAAGCTAAGTGGCTCTAGTGGTGCTTGGGCTTCTCAGAGCCTGAGTGTTTTTCCTCTCTACTATGTAGTTGGGTGGCTTTCCTTTGGACCTGTTTTCATCTTCTGCAAAAAGTGTTCCAGCTATAAAAAGAGTGAAAAGGAGAAAAGTGGTTTGTATCCATCTTATAGGCCATAAATCCACACAAATCCCAAATTGGACCATCTCCAAAGGAAAGTGCTCTATACAACATTTTCAACAGTACGTGGAAGTCCTAAAATGGACTTCTGGATTGAAACTTAGAGCAAGTTGAAGTCATTCCCCTCAAAACCAAAAACAAAGGAAAAGCATGGAAAATTTTAAGTTTGAGGTTGTGTCCTTCTGCCATGTGTCCAATTGGTGATCAACGATCGAAAGCAGAGACATATGGTACATCGGCAATCAGAGGTCCATGGTAGTGATACAGCAGATCATAATTTTGGGTTGAAATCGGCGATCGACGATTGCACAGCACAATACTTGTTATAAGTCGACAATCGACGATCTTAAAGTGACCAACATAAACGTATTGTGGGAAAAAGTGTCGATAGTGTAAACCACCATGGGAAAACCTAGTAGCATTTACAAAGGGATTCAGCCGCAAAACCAGAAGAAGGTGGTCCTTTTCTCTCTCCTCTAGACAACCATGTCGATGAATATCAATGGTCCTGATAAAGCCTCGTGGCATCTGATGTCATCCTGATGTGGAAGTACAGAAGACACGTGGCATTCATATTTGTCATTTAAAGGAATCATAAGGGGCCAAAATAGGGTGACACATGTCACCACTCACAAGGTGACACGTGGCAGAGGATGACATTAGTTCACAAATAAGAGGTCCCACAATATCAGAGGTCATCGAGTATCAACGATCGCAAACAGTTGGATATCAACATTTCATAGAGGAGCATATTTGGATTTCTTCCGATATGAATATCAGAGAAACACCCGACACTATGGGCCCAAAGGTCATGTGGATAGGTGGAAAGAGGCGCGCAACATAAATATGCTTGTTTTATGCATTTTGATCAATGGCTGCGTAGACAGTTGATAAAGGTTTCTATAAAGTGGATCAAAGGTTTCTATGTGTTCAAGCTTTGGCATTGGCCCTCCCTCATTCCCTCTACACATGGATCAAACCACCTCACATGTCGCAATCAAAAGTTTTGGGAGGGTGCAACTAGATGCAAGGATTAGAAATCCCCAATATCTGAGCTCCAATATTACAAAAGGAGCCTCGACGCATATGTAGTATGGTCCTATGTATTATGCATTGGGACCCGTTACAATGCAACATATCAAAGAATCAACCCCTATCCCAACTAAAAGGCTTTTAGCTCCTCATGGCTTAGGTCTTGAGTCCTCAGGCTTCTACCATGCATATTTCACCTAAGCCCCTAGGGCTAAGGAAAAAGGGGCCAATCATAGATTAGTGTTTGCTTTTTTATAAAGTTTGCCTAGTTTAAAGTTGTCGAATGACCTGAGCTTCGATACAATTATATAACCATTTCAAAGGACATGTTGTGTTCCAAAGGATTGATAGAGAAGGAAAGGGGAAGAATGAGTATGAATTTGTGCTTAGGACATGCTATGGCCATCATGGGTGATTGCTCTCGGTTCCTGTAAGTGAAGAATTAAGGTTGTTAAGAATAAAAGCAACAGGGAACTAACCAAGAGAGTCTGAGGCGTAATGTGGTAGAAACATGGTTGGACCAGAGGCCAGCAAAGGAAGTGGTGTGGAGATATTTTTACAGGACCATCATTTAAGTTTCATATGTTAATTATGTTTTGTTGATTTTCATCATTTTAGTTATTCTATTTTAAAGAAAAACATCTTTCTATTGTAATAATTTGAGTTGACAAAGCCAACACGCTGAGACAAGTAGTCCAGCATATAGTTGCATGCTCAGGCCTGAGACATTTTTGTAACTGATTTTCAAGGTCTCCCTCTCCTTATAAAACGAAGGAAGAAACACTTCACGAAGGTTAAAATATTTTGGGAAAGACTTCTCTCCTATGGGACCTTTCCCTGTTTTCCTAAAGCCCTGCCTAAAGCTTGTTGTATGTTGTTTTCTTCAAGAGATTAATACAAAGTTCCAGGTGATTCCAACCTATTAGATTTTCAATATGTTCTTCTCTCCTTTTTCTCCATATATGTTTAAAATTCTTCATAGATTTCATGTCAAGTAGCACCTAGCTTTATTTCCCTTCAGATGTAGATTCATTTAAATCAAAACCTTGATGGATAATGCATGTTTCATGGTAGAATTCGAGTCTTTAAAAACACTCCATGCATCTTAGAATTTCACATTACTCTCTCTCACTCATTTCTCTCCGAGCCTTGACATATAGAATTCATAGGCCTTAAGCTTTATATGATGGATGCCTCTTCTACTATCTTCTCCCATTACCTATGTTTCAACAATTGCTGCACATTCCTAATCTGATTTTGACACCTGTGAGTTGAAGATTATTTCCTGAGTACTCCTGCATACAAGCTACTTCATATATTGTACCTTTATGAATGGTTCTGAATCAAACCCATTTAGATCATCTATAAAAAATCGAAGTGCTGCAAGTCTTTAATATAAATTTTTCAAGCACTCTTTAATATGTCCTAGGCATTGATCTCCCCCATCAACCCAAAGCTTGTCTCTAGGAAGATTTCGTACCTCCTGAAGCACTTGTGTTATAGGTGCTAGAAAAAGAGACAACATCTTTTTGGTGTTGTTTTTGAGGAATGAATGTGAAATATTTTTCCCTGGGTACAAAAAATCTCTGCATTCCCTCTGTCAGGTGATCAAGGGAAGTCTGGTTTGAAGATCCCTCACCTTGGTGACCCCACTATTTGAATTCATTTATAAACACCTTTGTGACTCCAATATATGTATATTTAATTAATCATTATGGCTTATAATAGGCCCCATACCTGCTTAGATACCTCTTAGCAAAAAACGCCATCTGTATGAGACCCAGAAATAATAATATTAAGAAGGATTTGGAAAGAAAAGACTACAAATATTGATGCTACTATCTGTTCATTTCCTGAAACCTCCTCATCCAGTTCATAGAAGGATGTAATTCATTGTTCTGAATTCCCTCATAAAGTACTGGTATATCCTCTCGAAAGTGGTCAGCTACTCAGTGTCACCTCCCTAGAGGTCAAAGAAGTAGTCGAGGAGATAAAAAATAAACTCCAAAGTAGTCCTACCCATAGTGTGAACAATTTCTCATTCCACTATTAGTTATTTGTCTTACCATCAGTAATACCTCAAGCTCCTCCAGTAATTCAAGAACCACCAACTCTGATCCAAATGGCTATCTTAGGCTCTTGTTAAAAAGATATGGTCCCTTAAACCTACCTGAACCTTTAAATGCTATGCCACAAGACTATCTCAAGCTCCTTCCCAGGTATAATGAAGAAGCTGATATAATAGCGGAGACACATAGAAAGTTTTTGTGCCTTTGTAGAAAATCTAAATGTTGAACACCAGGATGTATTGTTGAGGCTTTTCATCCAATGTTTAGATGAGGAAGTAAGGAAATGGTTTAAATCCTTGCCAAATGCTACCATTAACACTTGGGAAAAAATGGAGAACTCCTTTGTGGAGAAATAGGGTGAGAAGAGAGAGTATGGATACATTCTCACTAGGTTTAATGGTATCAAGAAGAAATATGGTAAGGATATATCAAATTTTATTAAAATATTTAATAAATTATACAACAATCTGCCTGCTGAAATCAAACCTCCACAGGTCATTGCCCAAGTAGTCTTTGTTGGGGGCTTTTCTTCAGAATTTGGTTTTACTCTAAGAGAGAGGAAGTCTCCTACCTTGGACTGGATTCCAATTGATTCCCTTGAGGTAGAATCAAAATTTACCTCAACCGAGAAGTCAGATGAAGATTTGATCCCAGAGAGAAGAAAAAGGGAAAAGAGGAGGCAACTTCCTCAAGTGGGAGAGAATCCCAAGAACAGAGGATAGGGGAGATGGATAATTTGATAAAGAACTTGTCTAGAAAACTTAGAAAAAATGGATCTGGATAATAAGAGCCTTAAAGATAGAACTTCCCAACTTCTAATCAGGATTTCAATCCCTAATACAAAAGGACTCCCCTACAAATAATGGAAAGGGAGAGGAAAGAGCAACAAGACCACATTCATAATCCATTGTATATAGAAGATGACCTAGAGGAACTGATACTAGATACAAGTGATATTCATGGGAACTTATATTCCTCTTTCTCTGATTAAGGACAAGAACTCAGAACATATGAAGAAGAGGAGGAGGATCTTGCTGCAAAACGGGATTTTGATGAGATCGATGACTACTGCAAACAGTTCACTAATTTCATGTAGGATCATCTGCACAGGAAATATGATCTGTGATCATCTACAAAGAGATCGAGAGGACAATATCAGAATGAAGGTATTTCCTCCGAGGAGCCTCCTAAGCCTACTGACAAGGGGAAGGGACCTATAGATCCAATTATTCGAATAAAGAAAGAGTCCTGAAATATGAACTACTATAAGCTTGAAGTCATCAAAGAAGGTAAATCACCTCTCCCTACTAGACCCATCCATGAAAAAGAAAAGGATTATGTATAAATCAGCACTACAGAGAAAGGCCCTACCATCTTTAACCTTCAGAAAGACCTTGAGAAAGTCAAGATCCTATCCCCATTTTCCAAACTCTTGAAACAACACACCTACAAGGCCCAAGTCTATTAGTTTATGTTTCCTTCTGCTTCAATCCAACCACTCGACAGTTTAAAATTTCAAGAAGAAAGGACAATGGTAGATTTTGGACCTCATGTTGAAGAACAAGATCCCTCCACTCCACCTTTTTATGTTACTCTGGTAGTACATGACCTCCTGCTCCATAATTACATATTGGACTCAAGAGCTTCTCAAAATTTGATGCCACTATTAGTGATGGAGCAACTCGGTCCAGAGATAACCAGACCATATAAAGATATTTATTCTTTTGACTCTAAGAGGATCAAGTGCTTGGGGATGATCAAGGCCTAGTGGTGAATTTGGCCTAGATCCCAGTGAAAAGTGTAGCGATGGACATTATAGTTGTTGATATCCCTACGAGGTTTGGTATGATTTTGTCAAGGTCTTGGGGATCAAATATCAGAGGTTCCATCAAGTTGGATCTTACTTATGCTACCATTATTATCTTTGGTGGAGAGAAAAGGAGATTTTATACAGAATCAAGATTCATTAAAACATTCACAAGGGTTGATTTCTCAAATAATAGTCCTGTGTATGGGACAGAAAGGGATATCTCCTACTTCATCCTAGAAGAAGATGACTTCATTCTAGAAGAAACACAGGTACAACCTGCAGATAAATCAAATGAACAACTCAAAGTTTGTAGCCAATTATGGAAGTTTTATTTTGATGGTGTCGATTCTAAAGAAGGAAATGAAGCATGGGTATTGTTGATATCTCCAGAGGGTTGCTTGATTCCCCTCCCTTTTAAATTAGAATTTGAAGCAACCATCAATGTGGCAGAGTATGAGGCATTACTATTAGGCCTGGAAATAATGTATAATCTAAATGTTGACTACCTGAGTATATTTGGAGACTTAGAACTGGTAGTGAAGAAAATTAAGGACCAATGCCAAACCAAGCACCCTTGGCTGGGGGCTTATGTAAACAAGGTTTGGGACATGATTGATAACTTCTTATTAGTTTTTAATATAAAATTCTTGCATAGGGAAAGGAAATCTAATGGTCGATTCCTTAGTTGTAGCTACCAAAAACTTTAATCCACCACAAAATCCACAGGTCAGGTATGAAATTGAAGTTAGAGACATACCCTCAATGCCTGACAATGTGAAACACTGGAAAGTGTTTGAGGATGATCAGAAAATCAAGTGCTTCATGGAAGTAATTAGGGAATTCTCAAACTCTATGATTGACTTAGAAGAAGAAGAAGTGACAGAATAGCAACCAACTGTATGGGAGGAAAATATGACAGGACATATAGTTCTCCAATTGAAGGGAAATTCCATTCCATGGGGTCTAGTTTCTTTGGAGAGGATATTCAAATCCAAAGAAGTGGCTTCTAAACCTCCTGAACAGGAAGCTGATGAAAAGGTGGAGGATTGCAACATAGGCTTATAGGATGAACCTCGAATGACCAAGGTGTCAAAGGGATCCCTCAGTAATAATAACAAAGGTACTTAAGTCTCTTAAAAGCCTATAAAGATTTTTTTCTTGGTCTTATGATTGTTTAAAGACTTTTGACGTAAATGTAATTCAACATAAGATTCCTTTAAAGAATGGTGTGAAGCCTCGTAAGAAGAAACTCAGACAAATCAATCCCCTCCTACTACCATCCATTGAGAAGGAGGTGAAGAAGTTACTTCAGGCTAAGATTAGTGTACCACTAAGGTACTCAAAATGGGTTGCAAATATGGACCCCATTAGGAAGAAGAAAGGAGAAATAAGACTGTGCATAGATTTTACGAACCTCAACAAAGATTATTTGAAGGACAACTACCCATTGCCTAAAATGGATCATATTTTACAGAAGGTAGTTGGCTCTGCTCGGATCTCTATGATGGATCATTTTTCAGAGCATAATCAGATAATAGTGCATCCTCATGATCAAAAGAAGATTGCATTGAGTACACATTAGGGGACTTTCATGTACGCAAGGAAGCCATTCGACCTTATAAATGTAGGAGCAACTTTCCAAAGGGAAATGGACATAGCATTCATGGGAGAGGAGGACAAAGTTTTGGTTGTTTATCTGGATGATATCACAATTTTCTCCAAAACAGATGAGCAGAACATTAAACATCTGAAAATAACCTTTGAGAAATGGAGGAAGTATGGGATGTCTCTAAAGCCTAAGAAATCCTGGTTCACTTTGAGTGAAGGCAGGTTGCTGGGGCATATCGTAGCATAGGAAGGGGCAAAGATAAATCATAAATAGGTGGAGTCCATCAGTCATATTTCCCTACCAAGAAATAAAAAAGAGGTCCAAGTCTTCTTGGAGAGGATTAATTTCTTGAAGATATTTGTGCCTAACTATCCAGAAATAGTGAAAGGTGTTACGGAGATGTTGAAGAAGGAGAACGAAGTAAAGAGGAGCCCAGATTCCCATAATCCTTCTCTATAATCAAAAGAGGTTTTGCAGAAGATCCAGTGTTATTCATCTCGTACTATTCAAGTCCATTTTACATCTTTTCTATTGCCTCCCCCCATACTGTAGCTGTTGTGTTATTACAAAAAAATAAGGAAGGCCATGAGCAACCTATAACTTTCTTGAGCCAGGTGCTGCAGGATGCTGAACTAAAATATAATATATTGGAAAAACAGGCATATGCTCTAGTCAAAGCTCTGAAGGCTTTCAGAGTTTATGTTTTACACTTAAAAATTGTAGCTTATGTCCCAACAATTGTTATCAAGGATATCTTGGTGCAAGGGGACAGTGATGGTAAAAGGGGTAAGTCAATTGCAAAAATCCAAGAGTGTGACATGGAGGTAAATCCCACTAAACTCATTAAAGGACAAGGGTTGGCCAAAATCCTATCAAAGTCTAATATTCATATCAAATATGAAACCTCTGCCTGGTATCATAATTTCATCCACTATCTCCTATTTTTGAGGTGCCCAACAAAGATGGAAAAATCCAAGTACAGGGCATCGAGGGCTCAAGCCTAGAATTTTTTTATAGTGAGAATTCTTCTATTATCGAGATAGAAACTCAAAGAGTGATGGATGAGTTCCATAGTGGCATTTGTGTGGGGGACTACAACTCGAAGACCACTACGTATAAGATATTGAAAGCGAGGTTCTATTAGCCCAAACTATTCAAAGATGTTCACTTTTATGATAGGTCCTATCAGTAGTGTCAAGTGTTTTTCGAAAAGAAAATATTAGCTCCACTCCCCTTTATCCTTGTTTTTATAAAGGAACCCTTCATGCAATGGGGACTAGACTTCATCAAAGAGATACATCCCCCTTCAAACGGCCAGCAAAAGTGGATCCTCAAAGCCACAGACTATTTCACCAAGTGTGTAGAAGCAATCCCAGCCAAGAATGCAACTCACACTGTGGTAATAAAATTTTAGGAGAATATCTTGGCCAAGTTTGGATGTCCTATGAAGATTGTGACTAATAATTCCAAGGCTTTTAAGTCTGCAAAATTTAGCACTTTTTGTCATAAATTTAACATCACAGTTGGCTACTCTACTACTTACTATCCTCAAGGAAATGGGTTGGCTAAGTCTTCCAACAAAACAATGGTGAGGATCCTGAAGAAGACAATTGTAGAAATTTAGAGAAACTGGGATTCTCAACTAAAATTTTCACTATGAGAAAATAGGGTCACTCCAAAAATATCTACAGCTAAATCACGTTTCGAGTTGGTCTATGGAAAATCAACTATATTCCCTATACATCTTGCTATGTCGGTTTCCAAGATGCTACAAGATGTGGAAGAAGAACCAAAATCCCTAACTGTAATAATAAATCAATCAGTGGAGTTCCTGGAGACTAGAGAATAGGTAAATCACAGGCTAGACTACTACTAGCAAAGAATGAAATCCTTGTTTGATAAGAAATCTAAAGACAAGCCTCTCCAACTAGGAGATCTAGTTCTGAGGTGGGGTGTGAGAAGAGAAGACAAAGGGAAACATGGTAAATTTGATCCTTTATGGTTTGGACCCTTAAACGTTGTTGAGACTAAAGAAAACAATACTTTTATGTTCAAGAACTTGGAGGGTGAAATGCTTGAGTTTCCTGTAAATGGGAAATTCCTCAAGCTTTATTTCTAGCATTAAGAGGTTCAGTTCTCACCCATTGTACATAATAGTGAGTCATTGTAAAATATCAGTAATGCTTTCAGTTCTTTATATTTATGTTTTTTGTTTTCATATACATGAATAAAATGAATCCATGCCCAACAGAGAGAAGGTTGCTAGTCTAAATGTTCTCACCACCTTGCTAGCAAGGCAATGTTGCCAGTTGGAGCCAATGTTGTCACCTTCTACAAAAAGTGTTCAAAATGTAAAAAAAGTGAAAAGGAGCAGAGAGGTTTGAAGCCGTGTTCCAAGCCATAAAGGTACAGAAAGCCTAAATCAGACCCTATTGATCTGAAAATGGGGCTCTTAGGCTTCTTGTCTAACTTACAAGAACCTCTCCCACTTCCAAAGCTTTAAAATTTCCCAAGTCTATTTGATTAACTAATGCAGAAATAAGAAATGCTTGAAAATATGGGTGTATGCTTGTATTTTTTTTTTCAGCTGATTATTTACTTTAAAATCTGTTGTTTGTGCTGATATGGGAAGGTACTTAAATTGATATATAAATGCATATAATAGTAATTAGAGCATCAGTAAAAACAAACACATGACACAGCAGTATAATATGGAGTTCACCCTGATATCTTGGGCTACGTCTCCTTGAGCTCTAATCAACTTGATTAGGCTCTCTGGGATTATGGCAATGGTTCTTTTACAAGTGCTACACTTAACTCCAATGTTTTATACAGGAACATTGGGCTCAGAACACCATCTTATCCCTTGGCTCTTAGAGCTCTTCGGCTTTCTAGCTCTAGCTCTTGGCTCTTGGCTCTGGCTCTGGTTCTGGCTCTCAGTGCTTGCTTCTGGTGCTCACTCTGGCTCTTGCTCTGGCTATTTGATTTATCTCTCTAAGCTCTTTCTCTTGGCCCTTACATGCCTCGATGAGTCGCTCAACCTCCAAGCAACTCCAACAACAATATGCTACTGTCAATTGACCTCTCTAGCTCTACGGCTCTGCCTCCAACCTATAGTGGCTCTGCCTATTACAGTGAGCTCGGCTCTCGTTTCTCTGCTTCCAGGTCTGCTTACTACTTCCTGTCTTTTCTCTCTCTATCTATTCATGGCTTAACAGTAATCCATCTCATGATTGTTTGCTTCCTCTCCCGGCTCTTCGGATCACCTGCCTCTGTCCACTAGAATTCCCTATTCTGCATCATCATCATTATAATGCTTCACAAAGAGGTGGCCACTTGTCTCCTTACGAACTGCACTAGCTCTGCCTTGTTGGTTCAATAATCCAGTTACACTGTGGAGTGACTCATCCACTAACTCAGCGGTCAAATTGGACTTAAAACTTCTTTATGTTGCAGCTTGATTCCCCTATTAAATCCGGTTTCTCCATCAGGTGCAATCTCCAGCGTCAGATCTAGAGCCCCCAGATCCAACATTATTCACTCATTTTGCGCGGTTGACTTGCTCGACTATTAGCGTGTGATGAGTAGCGGTTTTATCTCTCATCCGCTGGACACACATCAAGCGCTGAATGGAATCACTCGGTTTCAGCCAAATTCGCTTACTGCACAAGGGTGCCCCCGATATAATGTCAGTTGTGGAGTGCGGGACCCGACTATCACTTTAGCACTTTTCCCATGGTTCTCTAGCTTCCCTTGTGATTGAGCGCTCAAGGATTTTCCATTTCGAGGGGTTTTTCCTAGCGATGCGCGATTTGGCTTCGAAACGACCCCCATTTTCTGATCTGGATTTCCCATTTGCTAGTTTGCGCCACTGCGTGGTCTCCATGGGCCTCGGCCACCATACTTTGATCGAAGGTCCTCATTGCTCCATGCTGACCACAAACTGTCATTGTTCAAAGGTTATTTTTGATAGGCTTTGACATCCATAAGACTTTAAACTCTTGCATGAGCTTTTACAGAGTTCGGGTAGCTTTAAGAGAGTTTAAGGATCCAATTTTGGATCACGCCTTCCCACTAAAAGAACTTTTGGTCCACCAAAAGACTGATATACTGATTTGAGCAGTAAATGAGAGTAATAACACCCTCTTCTTTCAGCCTCCCTACACTTTCCTTTACATAGTGCCTCTGAGCCAAAATCTCTAACCACTTCCCTTCTTGGATGGGTTGGTCATCTCGGGAAGAACGGTTTCCTCCTTGACTTCATGTAGAACTTCTTCCATGAAGTTTACAGAAGGTAGTTTGAACTTCTTTGCCTTGGTCCTTGATCCAAGGTGGCTCAAACAAATTTGAAGTACATCTGCTCCACAAAACTTTCACTTGTACCTATTTGAAAAGTTGCCAACAACAACTGTCAACAACAGCAGGCATACAGACGAAAACTGCATGGGCTAACTCCTGCTTCAACAAAGAAATAGATGTCACATCTTGTGAACCCTTCCATGCCTTATATCTTCATACGAATGTTTAGCTAATAAAACATGCCTTTACAACAAATGACCCTTCAAGTCAAGCATGTAGTAAAAGACCTTTAGGACTCTTTTCCAAAAGATGAAACGCTTCATCCTTGTCTCCATTTTAGAAACCAAGTTAACTTCTCCCAAGCCAGCATCACATGCATCTCATGCTCATGTATGCATTCCATATTTCAACTTTTGCTTAAGTACATTGTACTTTCAAAGCTGAAATGAACATATTGTTGCAGCAATAAAGTGAGTTTCCTACTCAATTTCTTTCTATTTACCATTTGGTAAGATCCTGCAACTTGCATTTATTCCAAAAAGAAATGCAAACATATGCATTACTAGACATGCAAGCTTAATTGGATAAGAATTCTAACCATTTCTTACCAATCCATTTCAAAGGTCCCTCCTTTGTTTGCACATCAGCATCAATATGTGAATCATCCTGAACCATGTCAATCTTGGAATCTTTATTTCCATCCCTGCCATTTTGTTTTTCCACCTTCTCCTTCAGCTTTGGGGGAAGCAGTGCTAGATTCAAAGTCCAACACCTTTCAGCAAGATGCCCTTGCTTATGGCAGTAAGTGCAACACACATGCATCCTTTTGATAGCAAGATTTGCCTTGTCCTGTGGACCTTTGGCTACTTGCTTCTTTTCCTTCAAAAGTTTCCTATATGTGGTCATCTTCTTCCAACATCTAGAAACATAATGGTTATCCAAACCACAAAAGGAACATGCAATTCTTTTTCCATGCTGTACAAAATCAAAAGGAATGTTTTTAGAACCAGATTTATACCCACCTCTTTCACCTTTATGGCCTTCATGAGGAGGTGAGGCAAATGAAGAAGTGGCTCCCTTTGGAACACCATCACTTTCTTCAAGGCTATCAGAGTTTCCACAACTCTCTGGTTCAAGTATGTGCTCCTACACATCTACATCATGTGAATGATGTTCCAAGCTATTTCATTCCTCCTTAATACAATCCTCACACTTCTGAGGTAGAGGACCTGCAATGAAACTCCTTTTTGGAACTGTTTCAATGGCCTTCATGGCAGCTTTGGAATTCTCTCCATAAGACTATCCATAGCCAAGACCCAAATACTTAGGCCTTTCCTCAACCATTATTGGCTCAACAATGCCTTGTGCATGTTTTCCCAATTCCTTTTCCTTCATAGCCCATCTTGGACATTAGCTTGGAACCTATGCCTCTGGTATGTTTTTCAAAAGAACCAATATAAGCATTCTTAGAAGAATTTGAAGACAAACAAGAATGGTTTACCTCTTCTTCAAGCTGATGCTTGGCAAAGGCTTCTTTTGCAACAAAGAGTTGTGACTCCAACTCATGCATCCTTTTCAGGTTCATATTTGCAATATGAAGTTGCCTCTCCATTTCCTGCAATTTGCGAAAAATCATCTGCTTCTCTTCCTCCACGAAATTCAACTACTCTCTAAGTATGTTGCTCTTCCTTCCATCCTCATACATTTCTCTCACCATATCCATCATGGTGGACAAATCTTGCTTCATGTCTCCATTAAAGGAACTTTGGGAGCAAGAAGAATTTGAGAACTCACTTGTAGAAGTTGTCATTTTCAAAAGGCACAAACGAACTTCAAACAAGATTATTAAAGAGCTTACTCAAGAAAAATTTTGCATCAAACCTCTTGTGCTTCAAGGATTACCCTAAGGTCGTTTGGGATAGAAGAATGCCTTCAGCTCTTCTTCCTTCTTGTCCTTCTTAGACTGAGCTAGCAATAGCTTTCCCTTCACCTCTGCTAACTCAAACAATAGTCAGTCTACAACCAAGCATACAATCAATGAGGCAATCAATCCTTGACTATCAAAACACTTGTCATACAAGCAATCTTTGCCCTGTCAATTAAGCATTCTAATACAACCTTCTTTGAAGGTGGGGTTAATCAATCTTAAGCTCTGATACCACCTGATCTGAAAATGGGGCTCTTAGGCTTCTTGTCTAACTTACAAGAACCTCTCCCACTTTCAAAGCTTTCAAATTTACCAAGTCTATTTGATTAACCAACGCAGAAATAAGAAATGATTGAAAATATGGGTGTATGCTTGTATTTGTTTTCAGCTGATTGTTTACTTTAAAATCTGTTGTTTGTGCTGATATGGGAAGGTACTTAAACTGATATATTAATGCATATAATAGTAACTAGAGCATCAGTAAAAACAAACACATGAGATAGCAGTATAATATGGAGTTAACCCTAATATCTTGGGCTATGTCTCCTTAAGCTCTAATCAACTTGATTAGGCTCTCTGGGATTATGGCAATAGTTCTTTTACAAGTGCTACACTTAACTCCAATGTTTTATACAAGAACATTGAGCTCAGAACACCATCTTATCCCTTGGGTCTTGGAGCTATTTGGCTTTGTAGCTCTGGCTCTTGCTCTGGCTCTTGGCTCTGACTCTGGCTCTAGCTATTTGGCTCTAGCTCTGGTTCTGGCTCTCAGCTCTCGCTTCTGGTGCTCGCTCTGGCTCTTGCTCTGGCTATTTTCTTTGGCTCTCTAAGCTCTTTCTCTTAGCCCTTGCATGCCTTGGTGAGTCGCTCAACCTCTAACCAACTCAAACAACAATATGCTGTTGTCAATTGAGCTCTCTGGCTCTAAAGCTGTACCTCCAACCTCTAGTGGCTCTGCCTATTATAGTGAGCTTGGCTCTGGTTTCTTTGCTTCCAGGTATGCTTGCTTCCTCTCTTTTCTCTCTATGTCTATTCGTGGCTTAACGCTAATCCATCTCATGACTGTTTGCCTCCTCTCTCGACTCTTTGGATTAACTGCCTCTATCCACTAGAATTCCCTGATCTGCATCATCATCACTGTAATGCTTCACAGAGAGGTGGCCACCTATCTCCTTACAAACTGCACTAGCTTTTCCTCGACGGTTCGGTAATCCATTTACACTATGGAGTGACTCATCTGCCAACTCAGTGGTCAAATCAGACTTCAAACTTCTTTATGTCATGGATTAATTCCCCTGTCAAATCCAGTTTCTCCATCGGGCACAATCTTCGCCATCAGATTTGGAGCCCCCAGATCTGATGTTATTCGCTCAATTCACGTTGTTGACTTGCTCGACCGTTAGCATGTAATGAGCATCGGGTTTCTCCCTCATCTGCTGGACACGCATCGAGTGCTGAATGGAATCGCTTGGTTTCAGCCAAATCCGCTTACCGCCCAAGGGTACCCCCGATATACCACTGTTTTGGAGCATGGGACCTGCCTGTCACTTTAGCGCTTTTCCCACGGTTCTCTGGCTTCCCTTGTGACCAAGCACTTGGGGATTTTCCATTTCGAGGGGTTTTTCCCAGCGATGTGCAATTTGGCTCTGAAATGACTTCCAATTTCTGATCTAGATTTCCCATTTGCTAGTTTGTGCCACTACGCGGTCTCCATGGGCCTCGATCACCATACTTTGACCGAAGGTCCTCGTTGCTCCATGCTAACCACAAATTGTCATTTTTCAGAGGTTATTTCTAATAGGCTTCAACATCCATAATACTTTAAACTCTGGTATGAGCTTTTACAGAGTTCGGGTAGCTTTAAGAGAGTTTAAGGATCCAATTTCGGATCACCTATCCAAAGGAAATTTCTCTGAACAATATTTCCAATGGTATGTTGAAGTCCTAGAATGGACTTTTGGATGAAAAGTTAGAGCAAGTAGAAGTTCCTCTCCTCAAAACCAAAAAACAAAGGAAAATCATGGGAAATTTTAAGTTTGAGGTTGTTTCATTCTGCCACGTGTCTACTCAACGATTGAATATTAGAAGCAAAGACATATAATACATCGGCGATCAAAGGTTGATGGCATTGATAAGGAAGATCGAAGGTCTGGGTTGAAATCAGCGATCAGTAATGGCACAATGTAAGACTTGTCACAAGTTGACAATCGGTGATCTTAAAGTGACCAACATAAAGGAAATGCAGGAAAAGGTGCCAATAGTGTAAACTGTCAGGGGTACACCTAGTAGCATTTACAAAGGACTTCAATTGCAAAACCAAAATAGGGTGGGCATTTTCTATCTCGTCTAGAGGGCCACGTGAATGCATATCATTGGTCCCGATAAAGCCACATGGCGTCTGACATCATCATGACGTGGTAGTACAGAGGACACATGGAATGCTTATTTGACATTTTAAAGGGTCATAAGCAGCCAAAATAGGGTGACACGTGTCACCACTCACAAGGTGACACATCGCAAAGGATGATGTTAGGTCGAAAATTAGAGGTCCCACAATATTGGAGGTCATGGAGTATTGGAGAAACACCCGATATCGTCAACCCAAAGGTGATGTGGATAGGTGGAAAGAAATGCGTAACATAAATATGTGTGTTTTATGCATTTTGATATATGGTTAGCTGGATAGTTAATAAAGGTTTCTATAAAGCAGATCAAAGGTTTTTATGTGTTCTAGATTTGGCGTGGGCCCTCCCTTATTCCCTCTACACATGGACAAAACCACATCGCATGTCGCAATTGCAAGTTTTGGGAGGATGCAACTATATTCAAACAATAGAAATCCCCGATTTCCAAGCTCCGATATTGCAAAAGGGGCCCAGATGCATATGTAGTATGGTCCTATGTATTATGCATTGGGAGCAATTACAATGCAATATATCAAAGCATTGGCTAAGGAGTGTTTATCTACTGAAGGCTTAGGCCTTGAGTCTCGACGTTTCTACCATGTAGTTTTAACCTAAGCCCCTAGAGCTAAGGTAGAAGGGGCCAATCATGGATCGGTGTTCGCAGTTTTATAAAGCTTATCCAGTTTAAAGTTCCCAAATGACCTGAGCTCTTATACAACTATATAACTATTTCTAAGGGCATGTTGAGTTCAAGAGGATTGATCAATAAGGAAAGGGGAAGGATAAGTTGGAAGTTATTCTTAGGACATGTTATGGCCATCATGGGTGATCACTCCTGATACCTATCAATGAAGAATTAAAGTCATTAAGACTGGAAGCGACAGGGAACTGACCAAGAGAATATGATGCATAATGTGGTAGAAACATTATTGGACTAGAGTTCAGCAAAAGAAGTGGCATGGAGATATTTTTACAGGACCATCATTTAAGTTTCATATGTTAATTCTTTTTTATTGATTTTCACTATTTTAGTTATTCTGTTTTAAAGAAAGGCATCTTTCTGTTGTAATAATTTGAGGCGATAGAGCCAGCACGTTGAGACAACTAGTCAAGGAAACAACTAGATGCTCAGGCTTGAGATATTTTTGTAACTTATTTTCAAGCTGTCCATCTCCTTATAAAAGGAAGGAAGAAAGAATTAACAAAGGTTAAAAAACTTTGGGAAACACGTCTCTCTTATGGAACCTTTACATGTTTTCCTAAAGGCCTGTCTGAAGATTTTTGTATGATGTTTTCTTCAAGAGATTAATACAAAGTTCCAAGTGATTCCAGATTATTAGATTTGCAATATGTTTTTATCTCTTTGTTTCTCCATATATATTTAAAATTATTCACAGATTGCATGTCAAGTACGAGCCAGTTGTATTTCCCCTCAGATGAAAATTCATTTAAATCAAAACTTTGATGGAGAATGATTGTTTCATCGTGGAAATTGAGTCTTTAAAAAGAACTCCATGCATCTTAGCATTTCACAACACTCTCTCTCACTTGTTTCTCTCTACGTCATGATATATAGATTCTTAGACCTTAATATTTATATGATGGAATCCTCTTCTAATGTCTTCTCCCATTACCTATGTTTCAACAATTAAATTGCTGCACATTCCTAATCTGATTTGGCCACCTGTGAGTTGAAGATTATTTCTTGAGTACTCTTATGTACAAGCTACTTCATATATTGTACCTTTATGAATGGTTCTAAATCAAACCCATTTACATCATCTCCAAAGTGTTGAAATTCTTTAATATAAATTTGTCAAACACTCTTTAAGATGTCCTCGCCACTGGTCTCCCCCTTCAACCTAAAGGCTATATCTAGGAAGATTTCATATCTCTGGAAGCACTCGTGCTATCAGTGCTAGAAAAAGTGACAACAGGAACCTCCTGGTGGTGGATCATTTGGAAGTCTTTATCAAGGTCTATAGTATAGTAGTGGTGCATTTGAGGGATAAAGACCAGAGGGGTTGGGTAGTTTCACATTTCCTATCTGTGGGGAAAAGTGTTAGGCCTAGCGTGGTGGTGGCTTGGCTGGTAGAGTGGGTAGTTGGTGGGGGCGTGGTGCAATGGCTAACTAGGTGGTCGTTGTGTCAGTCTGGGCTCGTTTCGAGACTTTGATTTTTGGTTGGGCTTCCAAGATGAAATTGATTTTGTGATCCTCACACACTCATGTGGTGATGAAGCCAAAATTGGCTTGTCTGAACAAGGGGACACCTGAGTTGGTAGGTGCCCGAGGTGGTCGTGTGGGATTTGGTGTTGTTTGCAGTAATCTTACTACCAAAATTAAACAAGGAAAATCTCGTGGGGATCATAGAATTGGCATCAGGAGAACACTGGTATCTAGTCTTGTGGGTGGTAAAGGTTGCAGGGTCCTAGCATACGGTGGCCATGCAGTAGGTAATAGGAGCAGGGGCACTAACTGTCGACGAGGCTTGTGGGAATGAGGGTAGAGCGAAAGGTCGAGAAGCGTGGGGTCACTTGGACATGCAATTGTTGGTCGCAATAGGGAAATTTCAGTGCAACAAGAGATGTTCTAATATATCATCAACATGCTAGAATATCGTGACAGAGTTCAGATGGTAGAACACAAGGCAATTATGGCGAAGTCGGAGAAAATTTATTAATTTTAGTGCGACATTCGTGAATGAATTGTGGTTTTTTGGTGTGGACAAAATCTTCTGACAAAAAGGCTCGAGAAACTAGAAACCTAACTTACTTACTTTGAGCAACATGTCCACTGTCTATACTGACCTCCTCCTCCAGGAATGGGGCCAGACAATCTTTCTTCTATCACTTCTGGTTACTGATTATGGCACTAGTGTGTTGCTAGTTCTTTTTGTGTTTTAGTGTGCAAGGCCTATAAGGTTGTGGATCTCTCAGTTGGGTATTTTGATTTTTGTTGTTAGCATGGTAATAGCATTGGTCAACAAAATTAGTTGAAGTGAGGCCACATGCATTTTGACATCCTTGTATATACTTTTTTTTTTTTTTCTCAGTAAAAGTTCTAACTATTGTATTATATGTACATAAAGGAAATTACAGACATATATAGCGTGATAATAACACTGTTCTCCATGGCCACCCTCGGCACCATGGATACATCGACTTAACAGGAGGCCCCCTCGCAGGGGTGGCGACTGACACATTTCCTGAGACCTCTGGAAGATGAACGAGGCTCCAAAACGATTTTACAAAAAAGCCCAAAACAGAACTCATACTAACCAGGAGTTTGCAAATTATCTAACCCACGCAGGGGCATCCCTTCCCAACCTATTGGGCCTGAGTTAACCCGACTGCCTATTACCAGGCTAGAACAAAAGGCGCTGATAATTTTGAAGAACAACAGGGAAATAGAACAAAAGGCGCTGATAATTTTGAAGAACATCAGGGAAATAAACTGAATTCGGACCCAAACCAGGTAATCGTCGCTTGACACAGTTCTGGGCTGATGCCGGGTGAGGTCGCGCGCAGGGTGGCTACCCGTCCGCCGGAGGCTTCTCTTCTTCAATCGTGCACCAGCCAAGACCTTCAGGGACACCTTCCCACATTGCTGCCCACTTGACGCGCTCCTCCTCTGAGACTGTCGTTGCTCTGGAGGTGGAGGGGTCTGCCATGGTGGCTTTCCCCAATGTGCCTTCCCCACTTGGGGGGGGCGGCAAGGGGTGGCCTTGTTCCGGGCCTGCATTGGGTGCATCCCCTCCTCCTGGTGGCGCGTCCTCCCCTGCATCCCCTCCGCCTGGTGGCGCTTCCTCCCCTGCACTCTCCGGGACTTGGGTGAAGAGAACCGATATATGTGCACAAATGCTGCGAGGATCACGCGCATTGCCGAGGGTGAAAACCACCGAGCCAAACGCCGGGAGGGCAGGTCCTTCCTCGCTAACCCCTCCAACCTCCGTGATTTGTCCTGCGTGGAGTGGTGCCACCCCTGCCCGTCGGTAGCAGTAACAGCAGCAGCAGTGGTGGTGCTCCCGCTCAGCACCACCACGCCCACGTCCCCTGTTCGAGCTCCTTCCCGAGCCCCTTCTGCTGGGCTGTCTGCTACGCAGTCGGGCCATGACTGAATGGTCTTGCAGCTTCCTGGGAGCCTGAATTCGGCACTGGCTTCTGCCACGCACCGCCACCACCACCTTCGATACCTCCTCCAACAGTTCGACGCCTTCTGTTGCCAAATTGCAGAGCTCAGAGTTCGCCTCCCGAACCTCTGAGCTTGCCTTCCCTCCTTCCCAAGAGCATGCCCAGTTGTAAAGACTACAGGACCAGAGGGCAGCCAGCATGGGCGCGCGCCTCTTCCCTTTGCCAATTTTCCCCGGAGAATTCTGCCACCCGCAAGCTGCGTTAACCAGGAGCCCTGGCCGGATGCTATCGCCGGCTTCATACTTATCACCGTGCCATTGAGATGAGCGCCTCCCTCGTCCCTCCATCCCGTCACCCTGCGCGGCATTAATGCCGTGAGCTCACAGCAGCCGGAGTTGGTCGATGGCGGCTCCATTAGTGAGCATTTAAGTTGCATGGGGCATCACATGGGGGCCATGTGGCTCGGCCCGCGTAAACCCTGTGTCACCCGCATCCGGGGTCCTTGTATATACTTTTTGAGTAATGAAAAATCTTAAATTACAAAAAAAAAACTACAAAAGAAAACAAAAATTAAACATTAAAAAAAAAAATCGAAAAAGAAAACAAAACAAACACAATTTAAAAAAAAATAAAAGTAATAAATAATAACTAAAAACATAAAATGTAAAAATATAAACAAATTGACTTATAAGATAAATTTTTAAACAAAAATAAACAAATAACACAATAAAAAAATTAAAACATTTAAAAATGTAAATTATAAAAAATAAAATAAAAAAGTGAAGCCCCATGAGGCCTAGGCGGGCCAGGCCGATTGTAGAAATCATCCTAGCTCACCTGCGGTTCGCAAAGCCTCAGGCATGGGCATGCATGGTGTTGCATGCAGTTCCCTCCCTGCCCAGGCCCGTGAGATCTCACTCAACTTCCCGCTTTCCCGGGGTGCATAGGGCCTCACGAAGCTTCCCTCCCACCTAGCCCTGAGGCCCCATGCACCCTAAGCAAGGCAAGGTCGATTCTTGGAATCGCCCTTGCCTTGCCCAAGGCACGAGGACCATTTATTTAAAAAATTTTTTTTTTTATTTTTTTAAATGTTTTTCTTTAAATATTTTTTTAAATTTTATTTTAATTAGTTTTTTTTTAAATTAGTGTTACTTTTAATTGTTTATGTATCTAATTTTTATTTTAAGGATTTTGTTATTTTTTAAATTGTATGTTTAATTTTTTTAACATTTTTTTTTGTTATTTTAATTAAAATATTTATCTGAATAATTTTTTTTTGGGAAAAAAAAAAAAAAAAAAAAAAAAAAAAAACACTTAAAATTTCATTCATCTTTGAATAAAAAATTATCAAAATGTTCATATTATTTGTTATCTGTTATTTTTTCAACTTTGATTATTCAATTTTTTCATAAAAATATTTTATTTAACATGTCATTTCTAGTGAAAAGGTCCTGAAATACGTATTTCTTTAATTATAATATCTATATGTAAAATGTGTATTTTTTTCAAAGTTTTTAAAATTATTATTTTTTTAGTGACAATTGCTTTATGAGTATTGAAGTATAATTAATGATATATAAAATATATAAAAGATCCTAACGTTATTATTTATTTAAAGCTTTGCAAAAAAAAATTAAAATTTTCATTAAAAAAAACATTATGCAACCAACTCATAGAAAAGATAGACCAACGACTTAAAAATTATCGTCTTCAAGGGGGAAACCTCCTTTACATTACATAAATGAACAATTCTTGGATGATACAAATGACAAGATCTCTTTTGTATATACATGGGTCTAAAGGGTCACAATATAATAAGTGCCTACATAACAATAATAATGTAAGGGCACAACAATAACAATAGTGGGATTCTATGGGGCACTACAATAACAATAAGGGGGATACACTAGTATTATAGGGACCTAACATCTTGAAAAAATTGCTTTCCTCAATGCTTGAGTAGTTCTAGATGCTTCTGTATAAAATTCTCATCCTCCCATGTGGAATCTTCAGCGGGTAACTTCTTCCACTTAATGAGATACTCTGAAATTGATCGATTTTGTAGTTGTCTAGTTCTTGTTTTCGTGACTTCTTTAGGCTCAAATATGACTTTTCCTTCTTCGTCAAGTTTCGGCAATGCTATTTGAACTGGAAGCTTGTCATTGCTAACCTTATTTAATCATGAAACATGGAAAATGTAGTGTACTCGAGAAGATGCAGGAAACTCTAATATGTATTCCATAGTACCAATCTTTTGCAAAAGCTGGTAAGAATCATAGTACTTGGTTGATAATTTATTATCCTTCTTAGCTTGCTTGAGATATATTTGTTTGTATGGTTGCAGCCCTAGAAAAACCCATTCACCTACATCATAAATTCTTTCACTACGATGTTGATTTGCTTATTGTTTCATTTGATTTTGTGCCAAAGTGAGGTTATCCTTTAAGAGCTGGAGAAATTTTTGTTGATGCTCGAAGTGATCTTCCACTACTTGAACCTTATAATTTTCTCTAAAATATGATGTGATGGATGGTGGATGATATCCATAAAGGGCCACAAATGGGGTCATATGGACAATGGCTCTAATACCAAACGTTATGAAACTAGATCACAAAAAGGATATATCAACGACTTAACAATTATCCTCTTTGAGGGGGAAACCTCCTTTACATTACATAAATGAATAATTATTGAATGATACAAATAACAAGGCCTCCTTTGTATATATAGGAGTCTAAGGGGTCACAATATAATTCGAGCATACATAACAATAATAATGTAAGGGCACAACAATAACAATAGTGGGTTTCTGTGGGGTGCAATAATAACAATATGGGGGCTACATGGCCATAATAATAACAATAAGCGAGGTACACTAGTATTATAGGGACATAACTTATAAATATATAAAAAAATCGTAACCTCAAAAATATTAATGTTATTAGTTTTTTTAAAGATTTGCAAAAAAATAAAAAATTTCATTATAAAAAAAACATTGAAAGAAAAACAAAAAACACATGTTTGGAAAACCCTTAAAAAACAAAAATCTTAATACGAAAAACAAGAAAAGGAATAAGACAACTTGAAAAATGGTTAAATAATCAACATTTAAATAAACAAATTGTGCATACTTAGGACATAAGAATATTTAAAATGTCAAAAATATGCATTAAAAAAATTGTTGATGTTTTTCAAAATCCAGATGAAAATCACCAACATTTAAAAAACATTATCCAAACTTAATACATTATAAAATTTAAAGTGTAAAAAACAATCCTTCTTAAAAAAGGGGTTGATGTTGCATCAACACTTTTCAAAATCAACATGAAAATCACTAACATTTTTTAAAAAAATGTTCATACTTGATACATAACAAAATTTAAAGTGTCAAAAATGTGTTTAAAAAAAAATGTGTATTATTAATCAACACTTTTGAAAATCAGATGATTTTTTTGCTACCCAAAAAAAAGGCTAATCAATAAACTTCTCATTTGATCGGTAACTATGTTACTGAATCCACTTGCAACAAAAATCAAATACTATAGGCCATGTTTCATCCAATTTTCAAACTAGACGCATTTGTAGCTTACTACACAACAACTAAATACTCAAACTCTTGCAATCGAACAATAAATATTTGCAAAACTCCTTAGATGAAAATCTAATTCAAAGTCTTTTCTCATACAATTCATACTCAATAAATCAAACTTAGTGTAATATAAATTCTCGTGAACTATGAATATGCCTCCTACAACACATCAATAAATATAACTATACTATGACGCTTGACAATATAATGCCTTTCCACTTAGCTAGAACATTAATACAATTCCAAACCCTAATAGCATCAAGTTCTCTGAGAATATATTAACAACATGTCATCATAACCAATCTCAATACCGCTCATACAATTTCTTCCATATAATACATCTCAACAACAATTGGAAATACATTAATAGTGCTAGACCCTAGTGCCAACAATAATGACTCGGTTCATAAAACCCTAGAAACCTAGTAGCAACATGCATATCATAGTGTACAAGCTATCTCTATTCACCCAACATCTCAACAACAAAACATTATTACTAGAAACCCGCCTGCATAATTCATTCTTCCAAATAAATCTTTGTCAAAGCATGAAGCTTCCTTCAACAAAAACTTATTCTTCATTCAAAGTACCAGTCAACAGTGGTATACAACATTGTAAAGATTAGTAGATCATTTCTGAGCCATCTTGCGTAAGCATCATATCGGTCAAGAGAAACGTAGTGGAATGATCATCAAAACATAATCACAATATATCATTTCTACAACCATATATAGGAATCTTCCCCTATAACCATAGAAATATTAGCTCAACAACAATTATAGTCTCTGTCAACTCCTCATTTAAACAAATATGCTACATGCATATGATATCAATAAGCCATCGAACCTTTGTCTTATATAGTTGAATGTACAAGCTTTATTTCTAATCTTTCCATACAAATGGGTCTATGCAACTCAACTTCAGGTGTGCTCCAGGAACTCTGCTACAGATAGCCCATTGGTACAGGTCACTCTTCCATTTCTCTGCTACAAATTTGTCCGGAAACCATATACACTAGTTTATCACTATCAATCACAGACATCGATCTAATATGACACTTTTCATTTGTACAAGAGAAATATACATCCTCTATGTTATGAAACTATGAATTGTATCAGGATATGTTGCTCTCCATCACAATGCACTTCCCTTATCATTTCAAGCACACACCATTTTATTATTCTTTAATAAATGGTTTAATGACACTTATACTCCTTTTGTTTTGATGTATAGATCATACTCAATCAATACTCTAATTGGTCATACAAATGACATGTGATCATATGCTTTAGACACATACATTGTCGAAAAACAAAAATCGGGATCAATACACTTCAAAAAACTAACTCTATATGCGACTTTATTCCATTCATTTGCATATTCAATATTTTTCATAGAACCATATAGTGACACATTGACAAAAATGCCCGCCAAAAATAAGTGAATAAATTGATCATGGCCATACTGACCAGATCCATGCAATTAATCCACTACCATATGGAGCAATAATTAAAACAACCTTTTAGACCAAATTGATTCTCATTGAGCCATAATCTAGTCAATTCACCTTGACACCCACCACATCAGATCAAAACCTCAGTCATTTTACCATGAAATTGAACGAGACAGTGTACTCCTTCGAACCCATGCCAGTACATAAATGAAACAAATAATATAAACAATATATGTCCTTAACATATGTTGGTGCTAAAGTAAATTACTCCTCAAAAGAGCACACTTACTCAAGTTGCTCTCTAGATTGAACATATCAAATTTTCAATCGTCTTGAATTTTTATAGCTTCGGAGGATCACATAGACCTCATAATTACAATGGGAAAATACCTTGTCCTCATTTGGTGGTATTTGACCAACATATACCACATTGTTTTGACTAGGTCAATAATATTTAACTCTATTCTTTGATGACATATCCATAACCATGCAAGGAGCATGATTAATTGTTAAGAACAAATCATTTCATTAATAATGATGCCCACACCTCAACAATGCAACAAAAATGCCTTCAATGTGTTTAATAACGTTTTGGACCAATTTGATCATTGTACCAATCACTTCATGACCAAATCAATATGTGTTTTATTCAAGCCATTAAAACAATTATCCATACTCATTTTAACCATATCTACACACATATATCTTGATGCAATGATTTATTTCTCATCCACTAACAAACTAATGCGACCAAATCAACACTAGTACATTTCACTAAATCATGAATTTTCATTCATTGTATTCACACTTGTTTGGAGGCCGAATCAATGATAACTTTGACCATGAATGTGTTGACATATCTAATTGGAGGTAGCAAACAAAATGTATCATTTGACTAGATCCATGATAACTATATCAGCCATAACCACGCATTAACATGTTCCAACATTGGTGAATTCTAGAAGTATGGAATTCTAGTAGAAAACATAGAATGTTTGGTAATTTAAGTCATCTAACATAAGCACATAAAATATCGTAACTGGAGACCTATAGCACACATGCAAATAGTATGGTAATTAAAGTCTTGTAGACCTTTCCAACCTCCTACAACACAAAAATACCTAAACTAAAACTCGGATCACCATACAAGCTCCAGAAGCCCATTGACATCAATGCCAATATCAAGTGGTTGATTGTCTTCCTAGGGTTGACATGAATTCCAAAACCATGTGCCAACATGAAAATACAGTATCTAATTGATTTCCTATGTAATTATTTGTTATGCCTCCAAAAGACCCAAATTCCAAAATACCTTTTCTAATGGAGAACCAAGACCAAATGGAATCGTGACCCAAAGGATTTCAAAAGAAATCTCGATCTAGGTCTTAGCTTAAGTGATTACCATGTGCAACCCCTAGATACATTTGGATATCTAGTTATTTGGATAATCTAAACACTTTTGCCAGCTATGGATTTATGAATTTCCAAATACAAGAACATCCATATATAAGGAAATCTACTCTTTCTCAGATAAGTCTACATGAATATGAAATCTAGCTTTTTCTACTAAGTGCTAAATTATTTGCACTTTGGATTGCTTGGATGCACAAATTCCTTGAATCCTTATCAAATTGATAAACATGCCTTCACTTAAAAACTCCTTTTCTCCTTGATCCTTGGGAGTTTGGCCAAGATCCATATACCATTGGATGTTATCATTATGACTAATATATTATCCTTGATGGAAAACTGCTTGAAAAACATGTACTTGATGTCAACATAGTGATACTATGATTATTGTGGAACTAATGCATATATCAGTAATATTGGTACCAATAGTACATACAATATGGACATACAAATAACATTTCAAGTAAAGATGGATGACAAATGTAAAGTTTGAAAATCATACACGGTTCCTATGAAAAAGGGTAACATATATACGTAGGTCCTGTGAAGAAAAGTCACGTTCATAATAAAAACCATGGAAATCTATATACCAGGGGTCATTACCATGGTAATTTCCCATAGTAATTGGGGCAACAATGTTTATTTCATCATGTCAATAAAGACTAACGAAAATACCAAAGCACCTATGTGAGTTATTGGCAAAGGAAAACTATATATAAGGAGATGGAGATGAAGGTGTTAAGTGTGCAAGTGAATTGATTATTCATGTGTGATCTAATGTGGAAGCGTTGTGCACCAGGGAACAAGGAGATTGCTCAAATCTGATAAATCTGAAAGTGTAGTGAAGACTATTTAATATACTTGCTTTATCTTTTTATCCTTATAACTAACAATGTTAGATATGTAGCTATGATGATGGTATGATATGAATGTAGTGCTATGTGTCAAGATCTGTGTTTAACAGAGGTTGTGATTTTCATCAAAGATATGATTCAGTAGTTTAATATCTCTACGTAGGTTTCCTTCAGTATTATCGTGTATAAATTCAGTGATGATTTATTCAGTATGTTAAAATATATACGTGGGTTTTATGCATGGTAATCACATACATACTTAGATATGCTAAATGGAGGTCACGTATATATACTAGGGTTTGCAATTGCAACTTAATGATGATGGTTGATTAGGTATGTTCTATTTGCTATTTTTTTTTAATAATGTCTTGATATTTCTAGTTGTGGATTGATATATTCAACAATTATAATGTTGCAGAAGTGTGACTGGTTATGGTTGAATGATATATGATTGTTCAATACTTGATTTAGTGGTTGGTTTAGTGTCACAGTGGATCAGTTAGATAATGGTTCAATGTTTACTAATGTGAGATATGTATGCAGGTTGTATGTAGAGGAAGTCTGTATATATGTATGTTTTCTTTAGAACAATCACATATACATTTTGAAGTAAACATGATTAGGGTTTTCACTAACTGTGTTAATGACAAAGTGGCTATTATGTTTATTCATGACTCGTTACTCAGTGGATTTACTTATGGCCTGGTATATTAATGAGTGGTTGTGCATTAGCATTATCTGGTTATGGTGATTTAGTATTGATTCATTATTTTATGGTTCTTGGTTTGTTCAATGATTGGATGATTTGATTCAATATTTGGTTTCAAAGTGGTTAATTTTTATTGAGCATAATGTTGGGTGTGGACCCAATGTGAAAATTTGATGAAAAGTGGCCTACAAATTACCTGATAATTGTTGAACAAGTGGATCTAGTGTGAAACATTCTAAAACGTGGTCCACGAGGGGTGTTGAGGATTGAAGCCTTAAGTAAGGGAGTCAGAGATTCCTTCCAGTGGTATTTTGTAATCCCGGTCAAGGGGTAGGTGTTCCCTTCCAGTAGGAGTTTGTAAACGAGATCAAGGGGTTGTAATTCTCTTCCAATGGGTGTTCGAGATTGAGTGGAGGTTGTAGCTTCCTGTAGCTGGGTGCTTGCATGCTGGTAAGATTGTACGCTAGTACAATATATAATAAAAATTTTCTTTATATAATAAGAAAGAAGACAGAGGCGACAACGAAGGTTGTTTCATCCCACGTTATATTTCCACCAAAAATCTTGGTTTTCATATGTGTTGATATGTTTATTATGTGTTGATGATCTATTTGTTATTTATTGTTCATGATTACTGAAGAATTAATAACTAATGAAACAATGATGTAATGATTAAGTTAAATCACTGATGGAATTTATGAAAAATTAAGTAGACTAGATATACATAGTTTTGTTTCACTGAACTTGCGTACACATATAGATTGCATGAATGATAGTAGCATACAAATTTCTAACTATGAAATTGAAAGTAAAAGTGAATTAAAAATATTGATTCACTGCCCCCAACCAATATGTTTCCTAACAATTGGTATCAAAGTAGGTCTCTCCAATAAATCTTGATCACTTAAGAGTGGATCAGGGACAATGGGAAGGAATCACAAGAAGAAGGAAATACAAAGGAAGAAGTCAAATCAGGAAAGTAGTGACTGTGATGCATCTAATGTTGTGGCAATATCTGCATTCATAGGTTAGGATGAATCTGTGGTAGATCAAGCCAAATCAATAAATATGGACAATAAATGTAGGATTTTACATAATGATGCTAACTATCAGGAATGGAAAGAAAAGATGAAGTCTAAGTTAATAGACCTTGGATCTAAATTTTCGTATTGACTATGTAATGGTTGCACTAAAATCCCCCATCAGGTGAAGAATTGCAAAAGAAGAATAAGGCATTAAATGAAATCATTGGTAACATATCTGATTCAACACTAGAGAAGGTTATGCATTATGCAATTTCAAAGGAAGTATGGGATAATCTACACGCAATCCATGAAGGAAAAACAAAGGAAGATTGTTCATCGGGAGAACCAACATGTAATCTTGTTTCTAAAGGAAATAATGATGTGTAAGACAATGAGTATGATAATAAAACAACCTTTGTTATGTTAGATGGAGTTACTGATTCAGAAGAAGGTAGGTTAGAGGAAGTACTTAATCTTAGAAGAAAACTTGTTTTTCTTTGAAAAGGATTAAAAACCTTAGGAATGAGTTGCAGGCATATGAGAACAGGGATCATGATAAATCGGTAAATACTACAATAGAATCTAAACAATATTGTGAAGAACTTGAAGCTAATATCTTCTCTCTAAGATCAGATATTTAAAATTCAAACAAACGAAATGAAGAGCTACTTCAAGTATTTGAAGAAAAAGAGAATGGGTAGAAGCAGGAGATTATTGAATTAAAAGAAAAAATGGAATAAGGAAGAAAGGTTGAAGAAGGAATGAGGAAGAAATATCTGGAAAAGGAAGAACAATATCAAAGACTAGAGGTTGAGGTAAACATTCTAAAATCCAATTGTAGAAGCATATTGTTTCGATCTCAAGAAAATAGTCACTTCACAAGAAGATCATCAACTCCTAGGTATTCAAGTTTCTTTCTGGGTTACTATTTCACATGAAATATATTTGGTCACAAAGCTATTTATTGTAGTAAAAGAAATGTGAAGCATAAATATTAATATGTTCCCTTTTCTGGTCATGTAAGATGTTATACTTGTAACATGTTTGGGCATGTAGAAAAAGAATGCAGACACTAGTCAATGGATTCATGGAGACAACAAGTTTATTTCCTCCAAGGAAAGAAATCAAACAAGAATATAGTTACCAAAATACCTGAGAAAGATGGATCCACCAACACTCCTCATGTTATTAAAGGGAAGAATAACAAGTTAAGTGTGGCCTTTCTCTCTACTTATTTAAAGATGAAGATGAATGATACATAGAAAATGGATGCTCTCATCACATGTCTAGAGATAAGTACAAGTTTGAGTCTTTCAAGAAAAAAAAAGATGGTAAAGTTATACTTGGAAATAGTGCACCAACAAAAGTTCTAGGAAAATGTAGAGACAAACTTGATAACAATACAAAAGAATTCAATGAATTATTAGTTTAAGGGCTAAAGAACAACATTTTAAGTGTAGGCCAAATAGCTAATAAGGGACACAAAATTTTGTTTACATCACCTAAATGAAAATTTATACAAGAAGACACTAGAAGGGTAATAGAAAGAGAATTCATAAATGAAAACAAGTTATATGTGCTAAATAAGAATTCAGGCAAAAATAAGAGGTATAATTCCTCTTCTTCGGATTCAGAGTAAAAGAAGATGATCCTCACTGCAGTCTATTTTATTTAATACATTCTTCTAACAAGTGACTGCAAAAGTGAATTTGGGGTACATAACCTCATGAAGAAAATGTGATGATTATCAAGTCCACAGGATTAGTGATGTATGATCTCAAGGGGAGGTATGCATGTGTATCTTAATAATGATTCCATATGTTGTTTTGATATAATTTTGGTGATATTATATTATAGACATTGCATCTGATGAGGTAACAGTTAATAGGAATAGACAGAACATGTTCCATGCAATATTTGGTTATAAAAATCATCATTTTATATTATGTATGTGGTTCTTATTAAATACAGTCACGTGTATACACGATTTTTGATCTAGATAATTGTGTATGTTTCTTAGTAATGAAAAAGAAGTGGCACAGTTTCAGTGGGAGATTCTCGTATGCTTCCATCAGTTTGTTACTGTCTTTTTGGTTCTAACATTGGTTTGCTATAGTCAGTTGATGATTACCTTATGATGCTTAGGCTATTGGCTCATGATGAGTTTATGAGTTGTTACAAAATCTTATATTGTTGCTAATGAAATGGTTCTTTGATGCACTTGATGATTGATGATATGGATATGATCATATTTAATGATAAAGAATTGGCACAGGTTCAGGGGGAGCATCTATTATGCATCTAATAGTCCATTGTTGGCATTGTGGTTTCTTGAGCACCACTTGTTGTATTATGTCGATTATGATGAGTACATATGATGTATAGTTATTACTGTTGTTACTACTAAAGATACACATGTTGTTGTCATTATGTCATGAGCTATCAATGATGCATGGATTGAATGTGGTAAATTCATGAATGATGCCTATATGTTGCTTGAGTTGCATAATGATATCTTAGTCTTGTTATTGTCAAATATTAATAAGGAAGATATATATGCTATGGTCATTGAAGATGTTGGTTGATGATGCTACCGATTACTTCTATCATACTTAGTGACTTGTGATACTGGAGGTAATCTTTGTTTGCACATACATGTTGAGGTCAAGAGTATGAATTGATGACAAAATATTTTTGTACAATCATGTGCATATGGTGTACTATATTGGTAATCATTGGAAACATTGTGTACTTGGTCACATGTTGATCATATTGGAATATTGATGCCTACACTATCTTATGATCCAGAATGATCCAGGGGGTCAAAATATGCTCAAATAATAAAAGTTTTCATAATCACCTGAAACTAATGCCAAGTCGTAAAACTTGTTATTCGAATTCAACGATGCTTGAATTTCCTCAATCTGATTCGATATGCAAAAGTTATCGTGTTATGAAGTTTTTGGCAAACAGTTAAAAAGTCAACTTGCAGGGTTGGCTGGGCTACTGAGTCGTAAGGCCATATAGTTTCATGTTGATGACAGCAGGTGACTGTGTAGGGCACAGTGTTAGATAGTCCAATCACGTCTGACATGTGGCATGTCCATATGAGGCTAGTTGGTGAGATTTCATTGGTGGTTGGTTGTTGAAGTGGCCTAATGAGAGGGCCCCACTTGGCCCAATGAGAGGGCGCCACATGGCCTTTAGTCATTGGCCAAACTTTGCAAGGGTCAGACAACCAACCTCTATGTCATTTGACCACTCGGCCTAGCGTACATCATTCCAACATTCTACCGGCCGACCTATCGTGTGACCTATTATATAGTAGTGGGGCAGTTTTATTTGAATCCAAGCAATGACTGTGTTGGGGGGAGGGGTCAAGTTGATGAGCCTACCCGACCAACCTTGGCCCCGGTTACATGGTGTTGCATATGTCAAATGGTGGAGTAAAGGAAGATGGAGCAGGGAGTTGAGCCCAAGCCCCCGGTCCCATGCATCACCCACATGACCAAACGATGACTAAAATAGGCACGACATTTAATTGGAGGGTGGGAGTTTAGGCCTTGACCCCTCATCACGTATAACCTCCTAGAATTGATAATGTAGAGGAAAAATACTCGGTGGAGGCTGGGGAGGGAGGGTAGACAAGTCGTGGGCCACATAGTTTAAAATATGACCAAAGGTAAAGGCCTAGTACCGGAGTGGCTGACACATGGCCCTGGCCCTGGCCACATGGCACCACAAGACTAAGAGCGGGGGCTAAAAATTCAATGTCAAAGCCTTATGGCACAATTTAACCATTCGACAAATTGCACCAATTACAGTGGAAATTTCACTAATCATAGGTGAAATTTTTTATCGACGGTTAGCAAAAAGGTGGATTTCATCACATAGTTAGCTAGTCTTGCCAATTTGCAAGACAAATAGTAGAGAAATGTTCGAGGAGGCCTAACCTTGTTATTTTTTGGTCTTTTAGATCTCAAGAAGATCTTGCATAGGGGTTTTTGGGTGTTCTGAACACAATGGAAGGATTAATTTTATGATTTGACCATTGTATGTTGGAATTTTTGCATAGCCGCTCCTTTTGAGTTGTAGACAAGGACTGTATTGAGGCCATATTGAGACCTTTTTGAGCATGGAAAGAGCCTAGACAGGGGTTTTCCAACCTTCTATATGCATATGCAACAATTGTTTCTTCATTAGAGTAACCATTTTCAGTCTATTCTCAATTTTTTTTGTGAGAAAATACCATTTCAACACTTCATTATGAAGCAATTATTTGTATGATTTTTTAATCTGAAAATGAGTACAAGGACCTGTTTCCACATTTAGTGTGAGAGTCCCATTTCTTTTATTTCTATCATTTATTTACTAAATGGAGTCAACTTGTGAGTGAGAGTTGTCTAAAGAAGACAATTTCTTTGTAGGAGAAACAAGTGCCACTCTAGAAGGATGTTTACTCTATGAGTCAAAGATCTGTAATGTACTCTTTTTGTTGTTGAGATCAATAAAGAGGCCTATTCATTGGAGTAGGGCCTGAAGGAGGGGTGAACTCTGTTATCACATAATTGTTCATTTTTACCATGTTGGATTGCATATAATTTTGTTTCGTATTTAATTTCATTGAAAACTTAACTATTCATAGTTGGAAAAGTTACAAACTAAGTTAAATTTTAAAGACCCAAATTTATCTTGCAAAGTGTCACATGAAAATCAATTTTTCATTTTTAGATAATGTGGTATCAGTGCAGGTTTTGACTAGATGACAAGCATGGGAACATTTTTGTAGCATGCAAGATTCTTAGAACTAGAAGAGATGAACTATTCTCTCCAAGTGGAGAACATGGAACTAAGAAGATTACTCGAAGTAACAGAGGATGAAAAGAAGAAGTTGACTCTAATGTTATAGAATGTCATTAAAGAACAAACTAGGGAATGTTCATCCATCGAAGCTTCCCCTAAGGCTCAACAATTTTATGGTCATGGGATGACTAATGTTTGTACCCTTCGTCAAATGAAGAACACTACTTAAATGTTAAAGCACAAGAGTTATTTTCTTGAATCCTCATCTATGACTTCATCTACAAAAGAGAAGAAGGAGGAGATAGCTAAGGTCTAGGAAGAGGACCTAGAATCTTAAGCATAACAGGAGGTAAAAGATACCTATGGTTCAATTCATTCTCTTAACAATGATAAAGCATATTTTGCATGATTTGAGGAACATATCAAGGGTATTCATCTAAAATTATTTACCAAAATGGTGTACAATGGTAAGGGTCCTAGAATTCATAGTCATGGAATTCTTAATCCTATTGAGGTGAGAGCACAACCTTGACATGAAGGATTATGCTATGTTTAAGAAGAAGATGGAGAATGCTCCAAAATTGCAAAGCCAAGTAATTCTTCAAGTGTCAAATTAGTGAAGAAATAATCCTTGCAAGTTGAAGGAGAATCATTTGATGATGATGGTGTTGATAGAAAAACATTTCCAAAGAAATATGAACACTTCAAAGTAAGAACTAAGCCAATTTCTCCTCATCATTCAATTTATCATCGCCAAGCCTATAATCAAAAGGACCATCATAAAATGTATAAATGTATTGATTATTCAAAGGCTCTCTATGACTATAAACAAAATGATGATTTGAGTAAAATGTTATGGAATGTGTTTCCTTGCACTTTTTTTGTGCACCTAATGATTGTGTAGCCAAGTTCCAAAAAAGGAAAGCATTAGTCAAGAATACAAATATGTCGATTGGAAGTGAGACCAAAAAGAAAAATCCTCTTCCAAATTTAGAGACTTTCTTGCCAAGAATTGCTCACAAAAACGTTTTTACTCCTTGCAATAAGAGTGGAAATTGGATTGTGAACTGTTGGAAGCTACATCCATATATTCATCCAAAGAAGGAAAAATAGGTCATGAAATCACATGAGAAAGGGAAGGAAAAATCACATGTGAGGCACACCATAACCATTCCTGAAGCAGCTCTAGAAGAAAGCGAAATGCAGAAAGAAAACTCCCTAACCTAGTTGGGTAAGTAATGGTTGGACTATTTGTCTAACTAAATATTGCATTTATTTTCTATTTCACATGTTGCATATCCCCACAATTTGGTATTTTGTAAAAATGATGTGAATAAACCACGTATTATCTAATAGTTTTTTCTTTGGCATGTTATGTTATTTTGGCTTGTTGATGACTACATTTGTATGGGAATTTGAGAGTAAAATTTATTAAATATTGTAAAAAGATGTATCTTATATGGGGATATTTTGGTAAGAATCCAAAATTTGGGATGAAAATTTTCTTTAAATTAAATATGCCTACGATCGTGCCAATTATTCATCTATGCAAGTATTTCCATTGGAAGCTTGTTTGGGTTATTTTCGAAAGTCTACTTTGTATTTTATCTTTGGTAAATTTTTTGTAGTAGATGGACATAGTGATGTGGACAAAGCCAATAATTTCATTGAAAAAGTGCAGCTAGTGCATCAAGGAGTATAAGAGTAGCTTGAGGAAAGAAAATCCAAGTACAAAAGGAGGCATGAAAAGCATCAAGTTGATCATGTTATCTAAGTGGAAGATCAAGTTTGATTGTATATCAGTAAGGAAAAAATTCAAGATGAAGATTATATAAGCCACCAAGGAAAGATGGTCATGAAGAGAATGTTTAAATTCCATTTATTGAAGCTTTCTATCCTTAATGTTCATATGAGTTGTGGGAAGACTAAATTCTTGACAGGAGAATTAGAACTTCACATAGAGGTAATGTGGAGTATCTTTGAGTGAGGATCAAGAGTGCCAATCCAAGAAAAGAAAGATGGATTGAGATCAAGAAAGTAAAGGATCTATATCCTCACTTAATTGTTGAGTAAAAACAACATTTTGGTTGTAAAAAAATATCCTAGTGGGGAGGAATGATCCAGAATGATTCAGGGGGTCAAAATATTGTCAAAAATAAAAGTTTTTGAAATCAACACCAAATCATATAACTCATCATTATGGTTCCAATGATACTTAAATCGCCTCAATCCAACACTGTATGCGAAATTTATCACGATCTGAAGTTTTTTGAAAACAACTAAAAGTCAACTTGTAGGGTTGACTAGGTTGTTGACTGGGCATGTGATACAATGATGTCATTCTGATGTTAGCAGGTAACTCTAAAGGGTACAACATCAAATGAGCCAATCTTGTGCTAACATGTGGCATGTTCGTACGAGGTTAGTTACCGAGATTTCATTGGTGGCCGGTTGTTGAAGTGACCCAATGAGAGGGCGCCATATGGCCCTCAGTCATTGGCCAAAATTTGTAATGGTTGGTAGATTGCTCTTGGTGAGGTTCTACCGCTCGATCGATCGCACAATATTTTAGTATTCCATCATCTCACCTATTGTGTGACTTGTTATATAACAGTGGAATGATTTTATTTGAATTCAAATGATGACGGAGTTGGGGGGAGGAGTTGGGCCAGTAGGCTCGCCTGACCAGCCTTGGGCTCAGTTACATGGTGTCACATATGCCCAATAGATTGTAAATTGTGCAAAACCTCATAAGAATTGTTCTTTGAAACCAAGTATATTAAGGAAGTGTTGAAGAAATTTGACATGGAAGACTGTTTTTTAGTGAGCACTCCAATGGTGACAGATTGCAAGCTTAGTAAGATGGATGAATCTCCAACAGTGGACCAAAATTTATATAAATCTGTCATTGGAAGCCTCTTACATTTGAAAGCTTCCAAACCTGACATCATGCCGACCATTTCTATATTTGGAAGGTTTTAAGAAGCTCCCAAACAAATCCATCTACTAGCAGCCAAAAGGATTCCTAGATATCTTAGAGAAACAATGGACTATGGACTGTGGTACCCTAAAGGTATAGATATTTTATTCAATATTTATATTGATGCTAATTGGGCAGGTGATTTGGACGATAGAAAAAGCACAAGTAGTGGTGTTTTATTTCTTAGATAAAGTCTACTTTCTTGGTTGAGAAAGAAGTAAGCTTCCATTTCCTTATCTACAACTGAAGTAGAATATATTGTAGTAACTTCTTGTTGTACTCAGCTTTTATGGATGAAGCAAACTTTGTAAGACGTATAAGTGTTTTATGATCAATGTATTCCCATTACTTGTGACAACACAAGTAAAATAAGCATGTCAAAGAATCCAAATTTTCATTCCAAAACAAATCATATCCCCTATTGAAAATAACAACAAAAATAACTAAAAATAACATCTAGAAATTCTTATTTCCTTGAATTAAGTTAAGAATTAAATTGTAATTATATTCTCATAGAAACTTGCAATAGTTAATTACGTTAATTTGAATTAAATGACATAGGAAACTCAATTTGGAAGTCTATCTAGAGTCATGTAGCGTGATCCCTAAATTTTAAGGGCCCGGGTTGAGTTCTTTTGAGTTGTAATTAGATAACTCAATCCAATTGAGTTACAGTTAGTTAAACTAGTTCTAACTATTGGAGGAAATAGTAGGAGCTATAGTAGTGGGGAAAGGCATGAGTGCATCCTCAATTCCACACCATTTAACTGAGGATTCACTCATAAATAACTCATGCATGTCAGTTCAGAGGAAGACCCATTTGAGATTAGAGTTTAGGGACAATGTACTATCAGTTGTATAATTTTCCAGGTTATACAGATGGTGCATGCAATCAGTTGAGGGCCTATGGATGGATTATGCAGTTATGAAGAGTTGATTTCCAAATTAAATATGGGATAATTCTCTCAAGAATTGTGCAAGGAAGTATGGGCTTGGAAGGCAACATAACTGGCTAAGTGTTGGCTTGAGCTGGCTTGTGAGGAAAAAAGATAGATTGTACTAGTGCAGGAATTGTTCGGGTTGAACAAGAATATATTTTCTTCTAGGATCCTCTGGTTAATGAAATTTATATAGTCATGGTTTGTAGCATTTCATTTCCCTAGAGAAATATTGTGTTATGTGCGATTGATTTTCTTCCTTTTCTACTTATTATTTTCATCGATCAATTTTGGTTTCCACTCAAGAGTAGAGTACATTCTTGTCTTGTGTTTTAGCATATCATGTAAGCCATTGAATATACAATAAAAATCTACATGGTATCAGAGCTAAAGATAGTATAGAAGAGGAGAACTTGATTTTGTTGTGTAGGTGAAATCGAATTTGCAAGGTCATACTTTAGAGTTAGCAATATGTCATTCTATAGTTTGAGACTTGAGTATGCCTTGGAGGGTAGCTCAAATTAGATAGCTTGGAATGACAGGATGGAGGTAGTCCTGGAAGACAATATCCTCAAGGAATTCATAGATGCTAAAATTTGTGGAAAAGGCGAGAAGGATTACCTTGGAAGGAGTTCGAGATGACATTGTCTCGAGTCTCCATGATAAGGACACTCCATACACAATGTGGAAGGGATTAACAGGCCCGTTTCAAAATAGTAGTTACCATAGGAATTTGGCACTGAAGGACAAACCCAAAAAGATCAAGATGGAGAAGGGTGACTTAATTTTGAAGCACTTGAGGAAGTTCAACCATTTCCGGGATGATCTTAGAAGTGTCAGGATTAATTTTTCTAAAGACGATATGGTAAGCTTAGCTCTTCTAGGACTTTCCAAGAATTGGCACAGTTACCAAGACTCAGTTAATGGGAGGGAGAAGATACAATATTGGGAAAATTTGTGGTTCTATTTGGTACAAGAAGAGTTTTGACGGAACAATAGAGATGGGACCTCTTCAAAAGAAGTGGAATAAAACTTTACATTAGTCATCAAACAAAAGAAAGCCAAGGGAAAGAATTACCAAGGCATTGAAGGCAGAAAGAAGAAGGACTTCTCAAAATTCAAGTGTTTTCAATGTAATGAGTACAAGCACTATGCCATGGATTTACCACAAAAGAAAGTAAGAAATAAGGATCTTGCAGTAGCAGTAATAGGTGAATCTCTAGATTCACAATTCAAACTTGATTTCACTCTCATTCCATGCATGGCTAGCACTGTAATGGGAAGCAGGTGGTATCTCGACAATGGTGCCTCCTTCCATATGACTAGGAATAGGGATCTCTTTAGTGAATTTGAGGAGAAATACCTCAAGAAGGACATAGAATTTGGAGATGATGGGACGTATAACACGACTGAAATAAGTACAATTACCTTTCATATGAAGTCTCGCTCCCTTCTGAGAATCATAGATGTGATGTATGTTCTAGGGCTAAAGAAAAATCTTGTTTCCATCATAGTATTAGAAGATCGTGGCTATGATATGATTTTTAGTAAGGGAAATGTTTTTCTTAGACTCATCGCCATGGGACAAGTGAAACATATCGGTGTGTGATTCAAGAACCTATATGCACTTGAGGTACAAGATGCATCCAAATCCTTGAGGAGTAGGGAAAATCTTAGATACTTGGTGGTTGAGAGGGAGAGTGAATTACCTCTCAACATGCAACCCCATAACAAGCCTCAAAAGCAGCCTCAAAAAGTTGTGGAGCAGCCAAAATTAGAGAAGTAGAGAAGAGACCGAGTGGAGACATCCACTCAAGTAGAGACCTCTAGTAGGGGGTAGTTTCAAGCCAAGGGGATAGAGGGAGCAGATGTAGCCATACCTCTAGGTGAGAGGTGGGGCGATGTGAAGGAACAATCGCAAGAGGGAAAAAATTTGGGCATGGTCCATTGAGATGTTTTGTATTATGAATCATTACCTTGCTACTATAGCCCATAGTGCATAGTAGCAAGATGGATCAATGGTGGTTGATGCAGTCAGATGTCAAAGTGTCAGAGGCAGAGACTAGCAGTAGTCATATACTAGGGAGCATAGAGTAGAGTTGGCAACAGTATAGGTGGCACAGTGCAAAGGCAGTAGAAGCATAGAGTTTTGAGTAGATAGTGCAAGAGCAAGTAGAAGTTAGATACTCTCGTGATAGAGTAGAGTAGATTCTTGTCTTGTTTTTTAGCATATCACATAAGCTATCGAATCTACAGTAAAAATCTACATCCCCAACAAGTAAAATTTCTTGAGAGAGAAACTTGCAGCTCATATTGTGAAGATGGATTATATTCCTACAAAAGAAGAAGTTGTTGATGTATTCACTAAGGCACTTCCTAGAGAACAGTTTGAGTATTTGAGGCAGATATTGGAAGCCTTTCCTCATGCCTCCCACTACTAGCTCTTCCTTGGGAAAAAAGGTAATTGTTGCATTTTCAACATGTAAAGGTGTTTAGGTCCATAGGATCAACATGACAGAGAAAGATCATTGATAAATAGAGTATGGCGATAGGGGGATCATAATGGTGTATTTTTTATGATGTTAAAGGGGGCGATATCCATAGTTAGTGATGAAATGAAAAGAAGGAAATCAAACCAAATAAAGCACAACAAAAATACTATCAATAACGAAAACTATTAAGGACAAGAGAAGAGAATCTCAAGGGGAGTAGTACTTAAAGGATTTGTTTATATTTTTCTAAGGATTTTTTATTTGATTTTGGTGTTTCCATCAATGTGAAAGGGTGAGATTGCTGAAAAATATTGTCATTGATGACAATAGGGTGATGGAAATAAAGTGTTCGTTGATGTCACTAGGTGGAATAGGTGTCAAAGAAGGTCTCAGGAACCAGACTTAAGGAACAGCATGGTAGCATAATGGTGCAAAGACTTTGGAGCTAGTTTTGTAGGAGTAGATAATCAAAGAAGTAGGTAAAAACACTTAGATGGAAAGAGCTCAGGAAAATATTTCTAATGATATGTGGAAGATTGAAAATGGCCTCCTAGATCCAAAGATAGAGCCAGTCAAATTTTGGTGACCTTAAGTCCATGATAGAAGACTGAAAAGGTGATTGGGTGAGCCTTTGACACCTAGCCAAAGTTGGTAAAAGTTCCAAACCTGGCAGTAAATTTTTCAAAGAGGACAAACAAAGGACCAAGAAGACATGGCCAACAACAAAGTAATAGTGTAAAACCCTCCTCCCACATCTACCCAAGTAACCGATCAACTAGGGAAAACATGTGACGAGAGACTACTATGATTGGATTCAATCTCCTATGTGACCTTAAGGAAATGGAATTAATGAAAACACAACATATAGAACTTCCACATTAGCTACAGGACCCCTGAGAACCATGCCAACACTTTAGGAAGCTTGCCCCTGGGTCCCACTGAAATCTTTGATCACTTGACCTCTTGACGCTCTCATGTTATGGGCATGTCAATGTCTAGGCACCTTTGGATGATCTCACATGCCTACAAGCCAGTGTCCAGGGACCATTTTGTCCAATTCTGTGCCAACATCCCGGGGATTTCAGCCACTGTTTTAGTCCCAAAACCTAGGTCACTGCCCATAATGGAATGACATATTCAAAGAAGTAAAATAATAGGGAAAAAGTGATGCAAAAGAAAATAATTGAACAATCCCTTAACCAGACCCCTACTAGCCATGACAGGTATTTCGTCAAACATATCACAAAAATGTAATCTACAGGTGTAAACAATAGATTTAAGCAAAGGGATTTCGTACTTATCTGAGAATCACTAAGAACCAACGTTCCCTCATGTCATTTGTTGCATTATCATCTATTAGGTCATAGATACATTGTCCATTCATTTACAAGTAAAAACATGTTGAGAGACGTACATAGCTACTCTCATAAAACATATACGTAACCAGCATAGAAACAACAAAAATACCATGAATACATCAGCCATAGAATCCACATATAAGCCAGTACATTTAAACATGAAAGCCAAAGGGATGAATTTCTCATTAATGAATGCATGAACCAACCAGGGATGTGACTACTACGTTCCACCCGACCATAAATTGGTTGAGCCAAATCTCTCTTCAGCCAATCACCCTCATGCCATATTCCAAGCATGAATGTGGGACTCATAACCAACTAAAAAGAACCAAACAAGTATGGATGCTACCAGAGTTCTCCACCTACACCATGAGGAATTTGAGTGCCTCCTAGTCTCTTAGGCTTTACCGTAATCCACAGTATGATCTAGGGATCACTAGGCCCTACACTCAAGCCCACTCTCTAAGCTTTAGCATGCATACCATCTCGAGACTACTAGGCCCAACAAAGAGAAATCCACCTCTGGTATTTACCGTATATCATGCCATTCACCAGCAAGGATTCCTCGGCCCACCAAGGCCCGCAATCATAGCTTTACTGCAACCCATAGTCTAGGTCATGGGTTACTATGCCAATGGCTTTACCATGATCCATAGTCTAGTTTAGGGACCACTAGGCCATGTTTTTTTCATTTCAGAGATCCACCCCAATTAGCTTCAAATCCATTCGACAATCCAACTCAACTGAAGTATGAGAACCAATCTCATTAAGGCTATCAAGAAATGGAAAGGCTAGGCTGAAAACACTGTCACGCCTAGAAAACACATGTCATAACAACAGAAGAACCACATGCAATATCATGCATGCCAAATATAGAAGGGAAATCACACACGTAAATCAATACCTGCAAAGAATCATGCTTTAGCTGCTTTATACCATTTTTCCTTGCCTGATCTTCACTTCCTCTTGCCTTCTTTTCCTTTCTTGATCCAATGCCAGAGTGCTCCAAGAAAAATCTAAGTGTCCAAGAGTGAGAGAGAAAGAGAGAGGATAATGAAAGAGCTCCAAAACTGAACTAAAGAAAGGAGCTCCAAACTAAACAGAAAAAAGGTTACTAACTAGTCCTCAAAAACATTTTTATTAATGAGGTCTCTCTTTTCTTCATTTTCAATTATTTTCCTTCAATTTCCTCCTCACATGAAACCTGTGACCTTTCACCTCCCCTTTCTCCTAATTTACATTATTTTCATAAATAAATGTGCCAAAAATGCCATTTTTCCTTTCCGAAGCCTTATTCATTGCCTTTGTCAATTTCCTTAGCCATAATAAACCAAATGAACACCCGCTAGGATGTCTTGCGCAACATTGAGCTTGGAATAAGTGTCCCATCATTCATGGTTATTACTTTTTAACTTTTATTACATTGAATTTTCACCAGGGCTCTTACAGAACCTTCCCCCATGGGGGACACAGTCCTCGATATTAAATCACACATATACCTCATCAAAACCACTAGGAATAATACGTACTACTCATGGATCTTTATAACATAGCTCGATGCATTATTTACAATGATCACCCTACTGAATGCCAACCCACATGACAACATAATAACATGACACCTATACCTCTTATTGGAGCTCCATAACATAGCTAATGGCATTATTCACATCCATATACAAATGTATGTATACCAAATCATCATCAAGACATGTGCCAAAACATATACCAAAGACGTGTACCAAAATACCATACCAAAAATGCTTTTCCTCAACTGACAAACAAGGAAGGATACATAGCCCGCATATGATCCACGATGTTCGATGTAGCTTCATCGGGCCCAAAGTGCTTCCATTGCACTTTAACTTGCTTGATTTCTCAATTCCAGAGAATGAGTACCTTTTTCTACATTATGCACTGAGTCTCTGGCTGGAATTCTCCATCTAGTTCCACTTGCAATACAAACCAGACAATCATATGATCAACATCTTTAACATACTTCTTAAGCAAGGACACATGGAAAACATCATGGAATTTCATTTTCGAAGGCAGTGAAAATCGATAGGTTACTGGCCAAATCCTCTCAACAACACTGAAGGGTCCACAAAACTATGGTGCCAGCTTGGCACATGACCCAATCCACAAGGAGCTCTTCTTTGGTTTGATGTGCAAGTACACATGTTCCCCAACCTGGAAATCCTTGACAACCTGTTATGATCTACATAGCTATTATGCCTATCATGTGTTTCCTTTAGATTCTTCTTTATAACCTACATCTTTTGTTCCATGTCTGTCAACATGTCCAGTCCAATCAGCACCCTATTAACTGGATCACTCGCACTGATGGGAGTATTGCAACTCTGCCCATATAATACCTTGAAAGGACTCATCGTCAATGACTACTAATAACCATTGTTGTATGTGAACTCAACCAAGGGAAGATACTCCTCCCAATTCTGCTATTGATGCATCACATACATCCTCAACATGTCATCCAATATACTGTTGGCCCTCTCTGTCTATTCATCAATTTGTAGATGATAAGTCGTTTTGAAGGCCCAAGCCTGTGAACAACTCCTTCCAAAACATGGAAGTGAACATTGTATCCTTGTCCGACACAATATTCTTTGGAACACCATGCAATCTGGCCACATCTATGATGAATATCTATGCTACATCGCTAGCTTAGAATGTATACTTGACTAGGATGAAGTGTGCAACCTTTTTCAACCTGTCCATAACCACCATGATGGAATCATGCTTCCTCACTATCCTCGGAAAACTTGTGATGAAGTCCATGGAAATAACCTCCCATTTCCATTATGGAATCACAATTAGTTGTAGCAGTCCACCTGAATTTTTACACTCTTCTTTCACATGTTGACAACCAAAACACCTATCCATAAATTCTACTATATCCATCTTCAGGTTTGGCCAATAATAAAATATCTTCATTGTTTTCAGTGTCTTCTGATAACTTGGGTGACCCGATTATGGTTTCGCATGAAACTACCCCAATATCACCTTCTTGAGCTCACTATTATATGGCACATATATCATGTCTCTAAATCTAACCAGTATATCCTCTGTAAGACAATAATCCACATCCTGTGCACCTACACTTGTACCTATACCACCACCTCTAGTTGTACTATCACCTGTACCTATACTAGTACCTTGTTGCAACCTGTGCATAATATCCATATATTTGACAACTTGCTAACATACTTGCAAGATCCTATCCTATAAGTATGTCCCATAAGAGCTCATAGAAGCTAAGTGATTTACATGTATCCTCTTTATAAGAGTATCTGCCACCCTATTCTCTTTACCTTTGACATAACTGATCTCAAAATTGAACTCACTGATCGTGGCCAACCATCTAGCGTGCCTGGCATTCGGATTTGATTGGTAAAATAGATACCTCAACTTAATATGATCACTCATAAGTACAAACATCCTACAGAGAAGATAGCACCTCCACATCTTCAATTCATGCATGATCTCTACTAACTCAAGACCATGAACCAGGTAGTTTTTCTCGTCCTCATTCAATTTTTGCGATTCATTGCACACCACCTGTCCATCCTACATAAGGAAACAACCAAGTCCTCTCTTGCAAGAATCTGTGGATACTACAAAATCCTTGTCTAGATTTGCAATCTTTAACATTGGAGCATGTGCCAACATCTTCTTAAGCTGCTCAAAGCTGGCCTCACACTTCTCTGTCCATTCAAACTTCTTACCTTTCCTATGCAGTGATGTGATAGGATAAGAAATCTGTGAGAAGTTCCTAATGAACCTCCTATGATAGCATGCCAACCCCATGAAATATCTCACCTCATCCACACTCCTGGGAGCTACCCACTCCATGATTTCCCTTATCTTTTCTGGATCTATTGTAATGCCCTCCTTGGAGACAAAATGTACCAAGTAATGTACCTCAGACTGAAAGAAGCTACACTTGTTGAGCTTAGCATACAATGATGCTCTCTCAATAACCTCAACACTGCTACTAAATTCTCGGCATTCTCTTCCTCATTTTTAGAATATACCAATATATCATAAATTAACACAATAACATACTTAACCAAATACAGACGCAACACACCATTCATTAAGCACATAAATGTAGCTGGAGCATTAGTCAAACTAAATGGAAATAAAACAAACTCATAATGCCCATACTTGGTCTGGAAAGTTGTCTTGTAAATGTCCTCCTCTTTGATGTGTACTTGGTGATATCCAAATCTCAGATTAATCTTCGAGAACATTGTTTCTCCCTTCAACTGATCGAACAAGTCATCAATCCTCGGCAACAGATACCTATTCTTAATGGTCACTTTGTTCAACTTCCAGTATTCAATGCAAAATCTAAGAGTACCATATTTCTTCTTCATAAACAATACTAGTGCACCCCAAGGTGATACACTTGTCCTAATGTATCCCTTGTCCAACATTTCGTTTAACTAGAACTTCAAGTCCACCAAATCAAGTGTGCTCGTATTGTAAGGTGCTTTTGATGCTAGAGCTTTCCCCAGAACTAACTCAATAGAAAAGTATACGTCCTTGTGAGGTGTAAACTTTGATATGTCCTCAAGAAATACATCCTTGAACTGATGTAGAATTGGGCACCTGCTCAACACATCTGCATCCTTAACTTCCTTACCCTTGTCACTAGAAATGTGCACTGCAAATAACATACACCCTTTCTTATGACTACACTTTTACTGCATAGTTGTCACCATCCTAACTGATGTGGATTTATTCTTACCCTGTAAGACTCTTGGATCCCCATTGTCATCAACACACTCAATGGCTTTGTCAAAACAATCCACTTTGGTCCTATGAAGATACAACCAATCCATGCCCAACAACATATTGTATGATCCCAATGGTAATACAGTCATATGTGATGTGGTAGGCATACCATTCAAATCAAATGCACAAGATCTTACCCAATTATGAACTCGCTTCTTTGTACCTGTAGCCAATTGCACTAACCAAGATTCTACATGCAATTCCTTACTCAAACCACACTTATCCACCAAGTCAAGATTAACATAGCTATAATTAGATCTAGGGTCAATCAAAATACCAATAAATTGATCACAAAGCTTACCATCCATCTCAATGATAAATGCCTATTCTCTTCATGTTTATTGTCCACGGTTGCATAAATACGAGGAATACTCTGCCCCATATTCCCAACAATCTTAGCCTTTTGTGCACTATATGTATTAGACTTGCTGTTACAAGTCTATTTGGGCACATCACTCCCATCATTCAGATCAATACTTTTAGGGCTCATCAAACCCTAATTCTGTTGCTACATGGCCTAGAGAGTTCATCACATTGAATGCCATCATTCTTGAGAGTTTCTTGGCCTGAAGACATCCTGAAATGCCTCATTGAGGGACCAGCGCATCCTTGGTCAGGGGTAAATACGCTTTAGTGTAGATAGGCCCATGTAAGGATGCATTTCAGTGCACTTAGGCCCACTTTGACTTGCGCTAGGCGAGATTGAGCAAATTCTTCATAGGCTTCTGGGAATATTCTTATCATCTCCTATGAGCTTGAAATTGGATAGGGAATGAGTTAAGTAACCTCCTATCCTCTCATCCCTTCCTCCATGGAAACTAACTCTAAGTTTGGAAGGCCATTCAATACCCTCATTTATGACCAAACCACCTCCATTTTTCTATAAATTGACCACTCATCTAAGTGATCAAGGGGATGGAATTTGAAAATTTGTAAGGAGATACTGTTGGTGTGAGGTATGAAATTATAAGAAAGTATTGTTATGCTTCCAGAGTGTTGTGGTTTCAATGTGATGTTGGACAAAACTCAAGCTGGAGGAGTGACATTGGATCAGACTTCATGATTGTAACTTTTCATTCTGCTTAATAAAGTTATTTACACATTTTCCCATATTCTTGTCTTTATGTATGATGATTATATGTGTAAATGCTTTCGATTCCATTTTCTTATAGTAGATAGATCTCTTGCTTTGATTGGTTTTTGTCCTCTATTTATGATTGCAGGTACTTGTCGAGCCAATTAAGTTCGAGAAAGAGTGACGGGAGCCATACAAAGGAGACAAAGGGAAAGTGAAAGATAACAAGTAGGTCCCTTATGTTATTTATCTTCTATAGAAAAAGGATAAATGCTTTAAATCTGTTGTTCTAGGTGTAGTCACCCACCTAGGGAAATTATATTTATTTGTAGAAGCAAAATTCCACTTAAAAAATTGGTGACTCCACTGGGAAACAATAATCGTTCCGGATAGTTTACCTTCCTCCTAGTACACCCTAGTAGACGTTACTTGCTTCCGTTAATCTTGTTTTAGCCTTCTTGAAGTGTTTTTTGGTAAAAATTGTCCTTGAAAGCCCCTAGAAAGGCCTCTCTGGCACCAGTGGAGGCTTGGTCAGGACACAGAGCACTACAAAGCACCCTTGGCTTGAGGAAAGTGCTATGAAGTGCATTATCTCACATCTAGGGCTATTTTGATCCTCCTTAGGTCAAAAATCCAACCTTTGACTTGATTTTTCCAAAATTTCCTTCTGTTTTTGCCTGGTGAAAGATCAATGATTGTTGTGTCCCTTAAATCAATTTGTGTTTCCTTTTCTAGCGCTACTTTGGCCTTGATTGTTTAGTATTTCTTAAATAATTTCTTTATCATTATCAATTCATTTTCAAAGTTAGACTATAGTAAATTAATCTTTGCTCAAAAGAAAGTGTCGTAAAAGTCTTCATTTCTTTCGAAAAGGAACTGTTGTAAATTCTTCATTCTTACAAAAATATTGATTGATTATATGTGCATTAGTTTCCTTTTGTTCATTTCAGCATTAAAGGAATTAAAAAGAAAAACTTGCATTGTGTATTGAAAAATTTTGAGTGTGCTCATAGGAATAGTTTAAGGAAATTGCATTAGGTGTGCTCTTTGCTTTTTGTCAAAGATCTGATTGCTCTATCCCTTACTAGCTATGGTTTTCATTGTTAACTGAATGAAAGAATGTTTCTCATGTTAGTTGCATTCTAGGAATTGCAAACATACATCACATGGTGAACCTTGAAAAGAAAATTCTTAAGAAGATCAACTTAAAAGTTATCTCAATTAACCTAATGGAGCATTGTAACTTAACGCATAACATTTAGAGGTCTAGGCTAGAGACGTATTCCGGTGTCGTAAAACATAGCAGTTGCCACTAACTTGTCTTTGATACATTCCAAGTGTGATACCTCATTCCACGTACGTGATCATATCATATCTTGTCCACATACCTTTGGGTATATAGGGCAGTGTTGCAATACGTAAATTATAAAGGAATGCTCTCACTGTGCAGTTTCACATTAGACAACACTAACACAGATTGGGCCTCCACGTATTTTCGGGTATATATGGGAGGACTACATTAGGTTTCTATCCATCATTAGGTAACCGAGTCGGCTGCCTTGTACACTGTGATACACCAAACACAGCATTCAGGGAGATTGCCTGGATGTATGTTAAGTCCGTGGTTTACTCAGGAAGTATATTACAGTTAATAGTTGCTTGGTAATCCTTTTGCCTAGATTATCCCTCTTTTGTTTTGTTATGTTATTTTGATTAAAATAAAATTAATTGACCACGGATAACATCCTCCATGCTCACTCCTTAGTTGATCTTAGGTTGAGACATATGGCAGCAAATCCAGAGTCCACCGATAAAGGAATTCCTTCAATGGGAATCTTAGTCCTTTTCCTCCTTTCGGAAATATTGGTGCTCCTTATATGGATGTATACCATCGGCTTGCCAGTATGGTTGTTTTCAACCTCCTTAGTTCAAAATGTCGTGATTTCTCCACAATCGAGTACTCCTCCAACTAGAAAAAATCAACTTCCAGTTGATCCTAAAGTTGACCCTTTGCCTTCTTCCTCGGTTTTTTCTTCCTCCCCTTCTTCCTCTTCGCCTGGTGAAAGTATTGATACTAGTAACTAGGTGGCTAAGAAGAAGAAGAAGAAAGGGAAGAAGAAGAAGAAGAAGAAGAAGGAAATTCAGCATGGGGGCAACCAAGCAATCATTGCTTTGAATGCAACTTCTGATGAAAAACCATATGATTAGCCTCACAAAGTTTGATATCCATGCAAACTTTGTACGGGAGACCATCTTCTTCGAAACTGTCCTGATATTTCTCAGACCTTAGAAGAATGGTCTTCTCGTTCACATCATCTAGTGTCATCAACTTCTAGAGATCATGCTCGTGACACACCATCAACTAGTGGTAGTAAAGTTCATGGAAATAAGGGTAAAGTCAAGTTTCCCTATAGGTTATGTGAAGGGAATCACCCCACTCACCTTTGTCCCTATCTAGATGAAACTAAGAAAGTGTTGGATAACCGTCTTGCTTCTCCACAGCGAATTCCATCTAGTTACAAGAGACTCTCCCTTAATCCTTCACTAGTTGATAACGTGACTAACCTAAATCAATCTTCGGTTGAACCCACTCTCTCTGAATGTGAATCCCATGAGTTTATACCTGACCCATCAGAGGTCGAGGTAACAGTTGACTTGATTTCACCTTCAATTAATCGTACCTTTCCCGAAGAGAGTGAATATGATACCACCTAGATTATTTTTGTTTCTTCAGATCCTAATGAGCTTGGGGGCAATCCTCCTATTCCATCAAGACGAGAGGAAAATCCTCCCACTCTCATAACTCAAGGGGTTAATTCTCTCATTTCTACAATACCACCTCCAAGTAGTCTGGTCATTTCCTTTGATTGGAATTGACTGGCAGGATGTCATCTTCCTTCTTATGTGCCTTTTCAGATCATAGTACAGGTTTGTAATATGATTGTACCTGGCAATATAATAGATGAAGGTGCATCAGTGAGTATCCTTTCCTCCATTTCTTGGAAAGCACTCAATTCGCCGCCACTTGTGCCTGTTACCCAAAATCTGTTGGTTTTTAATAGAGGAACCAGTGAACCATTAGGGATCCTTCCTTAGTTGCCTATTCCTTTGGGAGGAAATTTTTTTTGAATCAATTTGATGGTAGTCCCAGGCCCTTTAGATTACAATTTACTTCTTGGGCATGACTATGTTTATGACATGGGAGTTATTGTTTCAACACTCTTCTGAGTGATGTGTTTCCCGCATGAAGGCAGAATTGTCACCCTTGACCAGCTTTCATTTCCCGATCCAAATATGGCTTCCAATCAACCATCTTCCCTAAATGGTCCTTTTGTCCCAATGGTATCTTCCCAGCCACGGGTCAATTATGTGGCAACCCGTTCCATGCCTACGTCAATGAATGATCAATTCTGTGATGTTGTACATGATATGCTGGGGGCATTGGAACAAGATCTCTCTAATGGATTCCTTGCTAGGGATCCCTTAGGAGCATTGTTCTCCCATATGATGAGAACCTCTTGGAAGTCGTGACCTCTTATGGGTTTTGATCAAGGAATATGAGGATAGTTCCTAGTCTTGTGTCAACCTCATTAAAAAATGAAACAAAGGGTATGAGGATAGTTCCTAGTCTTGTGTCAACCTCATTAAAAAATGAAACAAAGGGTATGAGGATAGTTCCTGGTCTTGTTTCAACATCGTTAAAAAATTGAAACAAGGAATATGAGCATAGTTCCTTGTCTTGTGTCAAGCTCGTTAAAAAATGAAACAAGGAATATGAGGATAGTTCTTTTACGATGTTAACCTCATTGAAAAATGAAATAGGTCAATGAGTAGAGTTCCTTTTCTTGTGTCAAGCTCATTAAAAAATGAAACAAGGAATATGAGGATAGTTCGTTTACTGTGTCAACCTCATTAAAAAAATGAAACTGGTCCCAGAGCATAGTTCCTTATCCTGTGTTAAGCTCGTTAAAAAATGAAACAAGAAATCTAAGCAGAGTTCCTTGTCTTGTGTCAAGCTCATTAAAAAATGAAACAAGGTCTTGTTAGCACCCATATTTACCTCAAGCTGAGAAAGGTAGGATCTAAGACCAACATCAAACCACGCTTAACCTGGTAGCTAGCCCTACCAGGTCGGGAGAGGGCTCTTTCCAGGTCAATCTCCGTAAAATATAATCACTAAAGGCTTGAGATGACTGTTTTAACTACTGATCTTAGGCTAGGTATATGTGTGCAAGAGTTTGACTGAATAAAATGATAATTTGTTGGCTCAGATGAAAAGGAAGATTTTGGGTGTGGGGAATGAGGCTCAGTCTTGCAGAGATCTCAATGGGGCAAGGTAGGCAATTGTTTTTGGCACTTCAAATTGAATGAGATGGAAGGATTAGACAGGTGAGGAGCTGAAGAGGGAAAGAAAACTCAGGGATCCTCTCCAAATAGCTAAAAACATCAAAACTAAAGCAAACCTCAAGTAGAGCAATGCAATTTCAATGGATTCTACTTACACTCTTGTTTGATTTAGTTAAGAAGAAGCAAGATAGATAATGGCATATAATCACATAAAAAAATTCACAATGACAAAAGAAAGCATTGTACCAAGACAAATTGCCACATGGATCCCAAAGAGTGCTGCAAACGCTAGTCTCAATTCCTTAGCCGAAATGCTCATATCAGTGTACAATGAAGCTCAAGGCTTTCTCAAAAGTCCAACCATGCTAATGACTGAAAAACCACATAATATAGAGAAACCATAGCTCATACTTGCCTCTAGGGGTCGAGCTCACATGTTTAGGAGCTGTTCCAACTAATTCTAAACTGAGAACTAGAAATTGGGCAGTGGAACAGCATGCCTCTAGAAACAAGGGAACTGATTCATTCAGTTTCAAACAACTTTTAAATAGATGAATCTACCTCCATAAGTGAAATTTTGACATATTTACATCATGATCCATCAATGTACATTAAATTACATCACAAAATTGACATTAAGATGGTGAAAAATTCAAACTGGGCAAAGTTAGGCGAAAAACAGAGTATATTTGGTCAAACTGGCAAAATTTCCTCTATGTGTCGCGCCTGATTCTCTCTGCGTAGTGCCTGTTTGGACAGTGTTGTGGGATAAACTCCCCTATGGTCTTGGGTGAATACCCTAGCAGACTGAAGGTTGTATATGCAAAGAAGCACACATTCCATGCAATCATAATGCTACTATAAGCAAACTCTACGATAGGGGGCGTACCTAAGGTTCTACGTTTGAGAAGAGCCTTCCAGTGTCCAAACCCTTCTTGGAGTTACTTTGCTCCTTTGACCTGAAAAACAAACAATTCAAGAAAGTAAAGCAGTATATGGACTAAACGTCATAAAGAAACCAACTTCATATTATAAGGAAAGGTAGTTAGTTATGAAATTAAACGACCGTTCACACATGAATCATAACATGAATATCATAACATGAAGAAGATCTATATCAGGAACAAAGACATGTGTTTCTTTTATTATAGACAAAGAAAGTACAGAAGGAACAATTTCACCTGAGTTGTCCTTTCGCAAGTTCCAAGCGGAACCGTCTCCCGAATTTGTCCAGTCTCAAGCCTTTAACAAACTCCTTCCATGACTTACTCCATGATCTCTCAAGTAGTATGAAAACATCAACACACACAAGGAAACAAGGGTTTCCTGTAGGATGGGGGAAGTGCAGGAGGCGCAAGGATCTCCACACCTGGTCAGGGAAATCTCAGCATAGCAATCTTTCTCACTCTTCTCTCCTCCTTTTGACCTTCCCATAGAAGCCTTTTTATACTTCTCCCAAAGTAGTTTTTTAGTTGAGAATTCATTGGGAACAGTTAGGCCACGGGCACTAACAGGTAATCAACAGGTAATACTTGTGATCTCCACCCAAAATTAAGGAGATTTATTTTTTTTAAGTGTTTTTATACATATACGCGAGTTGGGTATACACAGACCCACGTATACACGCGTTTAGCTCAGGGCAATGTCACGTATAGGGAAAAAACACTGTTTTTATTTAATTGGGGACCAGGTCTGGAAGGAGGGGTTGCCCTAGGCCATGAGTGCAGCACCACAAACCTCAAGAGTGAGATTTGGAGCTATAACAGATGCCCCCTAATATATGAGGTCAGAAGGGGTACATGATGGCCGAAATGTATTAAGCAAGTTCATGGAAAGGAAATCTTTTGAAAACTGAGAAGGATTGCACCAGAATTCAGCCTGCCAAGTGTAGGTTTTAACCCCGTACAGAAATTACCTGCATAGGAATTCTAAAACAAAGAAAATAAACAATGCGAGAGCATAAAACATAAAAACACATATACACAGAGATTTCCCACTGGATCCCAAAACCAGGACTACCAGCTTGATTTTTCATTATATTCCTTTCAATGTTACAATACATATTTATACATGCCGAAGCATCCAAT
>APFE031338394.1:0-12726 GCA_000404065.3 Pinus taeda
AGGATTGACAACATTTTAGTGAATGCTTCTTAAAATATTATAAAATGCTTAGGGTTTAGGATTTATTCTTTATGGTTTATAACACTTTAGTAAATTCTTTTAAGGTTTAGGGTTCCAGTTTGAGGATTTCAGGTTAAGGCTTTATAAAACTTTTGTAAAAGCTTTTAATAAACACTTCAAAAAAAGTTACAAAATGCTTTTTAAAATTTTATAAAATTCTTAGAGTGTAGGGTTTAGGGTTTATAACACTTGAGTAAATTCATTTAATAAACACTTAGAGAAAAGTTACAAAACGCTTGTTAAAATGTTAAGAAATGATTAGGGTTTAGTGTTTTGGGTTTAAAATGTTATAAAATGCTTAGGATTTAGGGTTTAGATTTCATAACAATCTAGAAACTATTTTTGATAAACACTTCAAAAAGTGTTAAAAAACACTTGTTATAATGTTATAAAATTCTAGGGTTTATGGTTTAGGGTATAAAATGTTACAAAAAGATTAGGGTTTGGGGTTTAGGGTTTATAGAACTTTAGTAAATCATTTTAATAAACACCTAAAAAAGTGTTATTGGAAACTTGTTAAAATGATATAAAATGCTTAGGGTTTAAGGTAGGTTTAAAAGGTTATAAAATGCTTAGGGTTTATAAAAATTTAGTAAATACTTGTAATAAACACTTAAAAAAAGTTAGAAAATTCTTGTTAGAATGCTATAAATTGACTAGCAATTAGGGTTTATAACACTTTACTAAATGCTTTTAATAAACACTCAAAAAAAAGTTAGAGAAGGCTTGTCAATATGTTACAAAATTAATAGGGTTTAGCGTTTAGAATGCTATAAAATTATTACGGTTTAGGGTTTAAAATGTTATAAAATCCATAGGGTTTCAGGTTTATGGTTTACGTTTTATAACACTATAATAAATTCTTTTAATAAACACTTAAAAAAATTCAAAACGGTTGTTAAAACGTTTTAAAATGCTTAGGGTTTAAAATATTATAAAATGCTTAGGGTGTAGGGTTTAGGAGTTAGAGTTTAGGTTCTAGGGATTAGAGTTTATAAGACTAGTAAATGGTTTTAAGAAACACCTAAAAGAAAATCAACAAAAAGCTTGTTAAAATGTCATAAAATGGTTAGGGTATAATGCTTAGGGTTTAGGGTTTAAAAATTTATAAAATTCTTACAATTTAGGATTTAAAATGTTACAAAATTCTTAGTGGTTAGGGTTTAGGATTGACAACATTTTAGTGAATGCTTCTTAAAATATTATAAAATGCTTAGGGTTTAGGATTTATTCTTTATGGTTTATAACACTTTAGTAAATTCTTTTAATAAACACTTAAAAAAAAGCTACAAAAGGATTAATAAAATGTTATAAAGTGCTTGGGGTTTAGTGTTTGGTGTTAAAATGTGATAAAATGCTTAGGGTTTAGTGTTTATGGTTTAGGTTTTAGGATTTAGGGTTTATAAAACTTCAGTAAATTATTTTAATAAACACTTAAAAAGATTACAAAAGGCTTAAAAAGTTATAAAATTATTAGGGTTTAGAGTTTATGGTTTTAAATGTTATAAAATGCTTAGGGTGTATGGTTTAGGGTTTAGAGTTTGGGGTTTAGGGTTTATGGTTTATAACTCTTCAGTAAATGATTTTAATAAACACATAAAAAAAATTTAAAAAGTTATAATTTAATGTATAGGGCTTAGGGTTTAAAATGTTATAAAATACTCAGGGTTTAGGGTTTGACATGTTATAAAATGCTCAGTAGTTAGGATTTAGTGTTTAGGGTTTAAGATTTAGGGTTTATAGTTTATTCTTTACGGTTTAGAACACTTTAGTAAATGCTTTTAATACACACTTATAAAAATTTACAAAAAGCCTGTTAAAATGTTATACAATTCCTAGGGTTTAGGGGTTAAGGTTTATAACAATTTAGCTTAGCATTTAGGGTTTAGGGTCTAGGGTATAGGGCTTGGGGTTTAGGGTTTATGGTTTATGGTTTATGGTTTAGGGTTTACGGTTAAGGGTTTACAGTTTAAAAATGTTATAAAATGCTTAGGCTTTAGGGTTTAGGGTTTAGCGATTAGGGTTTAGTGTTTATAACACTTTAGTAAATGACTTTAATACATAGTTAAAGTAAAGTTACAAAACTCTTTTTTAAATGTTATAAAATGCTTGGGGTTGAGGGTTAAGGGTTTATAATACTTTCGTAAATTATTTTAATAAACACGTAAAAATATGTATGAAACACTTCTTAACATGTTATAAAATGATTAAGGTTTAGGGTTTAGGGCTTAAAATGTTATAAAATGCTTACAATTAAAGGTTTCAAGTTTATAAAACTTTAGTAAATGATTTTAATAAACAACTAAACCATATACCGTAAACCCTTAACCCTCAATGCGAGGAATTTTCTAACATTTAAACAAGCATTTTGTAAGTTTACTTTAAGTGTTTATTGTAATAATTTACTAAAGTGTTATAAACGTAAACACTAACATTAGGCATTTTATAACATTTTTAAACCCCAAACCCTAAACCATAAACCATAAACGCTAAACTAAAGTGTTACAAACCTTAACCCCTAAACCCTACGAATTTTATAACATTTTAACAAGCTTTTTGTAAATTTTTATAAATGTTTATTAAAATAATTTACTAAATTGTTCTAAAACCTAAATCATAAACCCTGAACCCTAAGCATTTTATAACATTTTTAACCCTAAATCCTGAACTCTAAACCCTAAATCCTAACAACTAAGAATTTTATAACATTTTAAACCCTAAACCCTAACATTTTAATTGTAACATTTTTTTAAGTGTTTATTAAAATTATTTACTAAAGTGTTATAAACCCTAAACGCTACACCCTAAAATTCTTATAACATTTTAAACCCTAAACCCTAATAATTTTAGAACATTTTAACAAGCCTTTTGTATTTTTTTTAAATTGTTTATTAAAACCACATACTGAATTCCTATAAACCCTAAACCTAAACCCTAAACCCTAAACCCTGAACCCAAATCATTTGATCACATTTTAGACCCAAACACTAAACCATAAGAATTCTGTAACATTTTAATGAGTGTTTTATAGCTTTTTTTAAGCGTTTATTAAAAGTTTTTACTAAAGTGTTCTGAAACCCAAAGAATAAACCCTAAACCATGAGAATTTTATAACATTTTAAAACCTAAATCCTCAACCTTAAGCATTTTGTAACATTTTAACAAGCATTTTGTAACTCTTTTTTAAGTGTTTATTAAAAGAATTCACTAAAATAAAATTAAACCTAAACCCTTATCACTAATAATTTTATAAAATTTTAAACCCTAAGCATTTTATAACATTTTAAACATGAAACCTTAAACATTATACCCTAAGAATTTTATAACATTCTAAGAAGCATTTTGTAACTTTTGTTTTAAGTTATTGTGAAAGTCGTTTACTAAAGTTTTATAAACCCTAATCTCTAAAACATAAACTCTAATACCTAAACCCTACACCCTAAGCATTTTATAACATTTTAACAAGCATTTTTTTTTTAAGTGCTTATTAAAAGAATTTATTGAACTCTTATAAAACCTAAACCCTAAACCCTAAGCCCTGTGGATTTTGTAGCAATCATTTTATAACATTCTAAACCATAAACCCTATGAATTTTATAACATTTCAACAAGTGTTCTCTAACTTTTTTTGGAGTGTTTATTAAAAGGATTTAGTAAAGTGTTATAAACCCTAAACCCTGAGCATTTTATAAAATTTTAACAAGTGTTTTGTAAGTTTTTTTTAAGTGCTTATTACAAGTATTTACTAAATTTTTTATAAACCCTAAACCTTAAACCCCAAGGGATAAGCATTTTATAATATTTTAAAAAGTGTTTGTAACATTTTTTCAAGTGCTTATTAAAAGCATTACTAAAGTGTTATAAGCCCTAAACCTTAAACCCTAAACCTTAAGCATCTATTAAAATTTCAAACACTAAACCCTAAACCCGAAACATTTTATAGCCTTTTAAACCTCAAACCCTACACGTTTTATAACATTTTAACAATTATTTTGTAACTTTTTTTTAATTGTCTATTAAACAAATTTACTAGACTTGTATAAACCATAAAACCTAAACCCTAAGAATTTTATAACTTTCTAAACCCTAAACCCTAACAATTTTATAACATTTTAACAAGTGTTTTGTAACTTCTTTTAGGTGTTTACTAAAATAATTTACTAAAGTGCTATAAACCCTAAACCCTAAGCATTTTGAAACATTTAAAACCCTAAACCCTACAAATTTTATAACATTCTAACAGGTGTTTCATAACACTTTTTTAATTTCTTATTAAAATTAGTTACTAGATCATTATAAAATATAAACCTTAAACCCTAAACCCTAAATCTTAAGCATCTTATAAAATTTTAGACCATAAACCCTAAATACTAAACACTAAGATTTTTTTAACATTTTAACAAAATTTTGTACCTTTTCCTTTCTTCAAGTGTTTATTAAAAGAATTTACTCAAGCGTTATAAACCCTAAACCCTAAACTCTAAACATTCTATAAAAATGTAAAAAGCATTTTGTAGCTTTTTTAAAGTGTTTATCAAAATCTATTACAAAATTTTTATAAAGCCTAATCCCAAAACCCTCAATCTAAACCCCTAAACCTTAAAAGAATTTAGTAAATTGTTATAAACCCTAAACTCGAAACCCTACGTGTTAAACTCTAAACCCTATGCCCTAAACACTAAACCCTAAACCCTAATCATTTTATAATGTTTTAACAAAGGTTTTGTAACTTTATTTTAATGTTTATTTAAACTAGTTATTAATGTCTTATAAACCCTAAACGTTAAACCCTACACATTTTATAACATTTTAAACCCTAGACCATCAACCCTAAGCAACTTATAACATTTTCAAAAGCATTTTGTAACTTTTTTTAAGTGTTTATTAAAAGCAATTACTAAAGTGTTATAAACCATAAAACCTAAGCATTTTATAACTTTTTAAACTCTGAACCCTAAACTCTAAGGATTTATAACATTTTAACAAGTGTTTTCTAACATTTTAAAGTGGCTATAATCATAAATAACCATAATCATAAGCATTTTTCAGAAATAACAATGGCCATAGGTATCTTTGAGAACTTGAAAAAATGTTTACAAATCCCTTCTTTAAAAATAAATATTAATGCAATATTTGAGAGTTTACAAATAATAATATAATTAAAAACAAAAAAAATTACATGTTGTGTCTACATTTTCCATCTCGGTCCTGTAAACATATTTAAAAACATAAAGTTATATTATTAACATTACATGATCATAATAGATACAAAAAACATTATATTTATAAAAAATGATAGTAGAATTGAAATTGAAGAGAAAAATTTATCTAAGACAATCGTCAAAACAGAGTAAACAAAGAATTCAAAAAAATCTAGAATACACTACCTTTGGAATACACTACCTTTATCAAAAACTTAAACACTCAATATTATATATTATTAACCCTACATGATAATAGATAAATAAGATTATGTTATAAAAAAAAAAAATTATAATAGAATTGAAATTATGAAGAAAAATTTCCCTGAGACAGTCGTCAAAATAAAGTAAAAAAGAATTCAGAAAAATCTTAAATACACTACCCATATCAAAAACCTAAAAGCTGGATATTATAAATGATTGTAAAAAGAAGAACAAAAAAATCAAATGAACCCTAACCTTTCTCCCAAATTCCAATCCCTTCCTACTTCATTTCTTACAACCTACCAAACAAAGGCCAACAGAGAACATTTTTTGCACATTGAGACTAAAAATAAAAATACATATATATGTAATTGTTGAACATTTCTAAAATTATGCCAAAAGTATTTAGGATTGTGTAAAAGTATTCTGATGATTGATAGAAAAAATTATCTGAGCCAAGGATTTTAAAATTAAAGTGAAATCTATTTATTAAATGCCTCAAATATCAATGGATTTTACCAGCTTATTGGATTCAAGTCTAGATCCCTCAACATCACCATTAGTCTTCCCACTTCTGCAACATTCCATCTATCCATTCAACGTTACTCTCCCACTAGTCCTTGCCTTACATGCATTGAGGGTTACTCTACTTTTAGGACTCTGAAGCTATTCCCTACCATGCATGTGTGATAGTTGCCTAGACTCTGAGGATAGGTTGATTGAAGGAGCCTAATTGGCTATCTCCATGCCACCAAAGCCACGTTTCTCTTGGACCTTAAAGAAACAAAAAAATATAGACATATTAATAGAATGTTTTCCTTACAAAATTCAAGATGGTCATATAAATTTTTATACTAAAACAAATTGGGCTTATCCCAAAAAGGTGGTATATTCAACAACAGGATTCGGTCTTCCCAAGCCCTAGAATGTATACATGTGAAATAATTAGTATGTAATATTTACCTTTTTTGTTTACTTTTTTGCTATGGGTAAACAGTAAATCATTATAAAATACACATTAACTGTAATATAATTAACTATAATTTAAATTTTTATCCATAAATCTAAGTATCAAACAAATATAACAGGAAATACCTCGTGGATAACCATGCCGAATTCTTAATTCTTACTACAAAATGCTTATAAACCCATTCTTCCATTCCATTATTACTTCATATTTATCTTCACTTTCTATCCCACCCTCTCAAAACCAGACACTACTAAAATAAATCAAAATACAAAACAAATGAAGAAGAGAAAACAAGCAAACCCTTGGTAAGAATGGCCATGCTTGACGCAAGAAAAGAGAAAACTAAACAAAAACCTAGTCTGATCTAAAAACCCAAAAATCTCCTCGACCGACCCTGCTGACCGCTCATTTTCATGCCTATTAATCCAATCATACATACCACTACTCCTATTCCACTTATGTCCGGCCTCTCTGCCACAAATATCAAATATACACCGGACCCAGCTCGTGTCAAAGATCAAAGATACAGGTGCTCATCTAAGTAGCTGCATATCACAAAATTGATTTCTTAAAATTTTCAAATCCGGTTGAAACCGTTAGGCTTTTAGATTTTCAATTTTATTGTGGTTAAAAGCTTGTTCGTAATTTTTAATTTTAGAAATATTCACCTGCTAACGATCTCCTTCTTAGTATATTTTTTATTTTTAGAAAGGATCACCTGTCGTGTTCTCCATTCTATGGTCGCTTTTTTTTTTGGTAGTGGCCACGATCTCCTTCTTAGTATATTTTTTATTTTTAGAAAAGATCACCTGTCGTGTTCTCCATTCTATGGTCGCTTTTTTTCTAGCTTTTTTTTGTAGTGGCCACGATCTCCTTCTTAGTATATTTTTTATTTTTAGAAAGGATCACCTGTAGTGTTCTCCATTCTATGGTCGCTTTTTTTCTAGTTTTTTTGTAGTGGCCACGTCGGCATGTGTATAACTGCATATTAGCCTATAATGATCACGTTATAATTTGTTAGTTACAGCTTAAATGAGATGGATATCATGACTAACACATGAAGTAATCGATTCCAGCAGTCGGAAAAATGAAACTAGGTTTGAATTAAATCGATTCCAGTGGTCCTCCCGTTGGGGTGTAAATTGCATCATAAGCCATATAAAATGGCAATTCTTAAAGACCATGCACTAACCCAATCATTGGAAGCTTAGTGCATGGCACCTTTACATATGAAAGATATTATCCGGAGCACCGGTGGTTCATTGTCAATAATACAGGTAGTGTGTTTCACTTCAAAGTAATTAATGTCGTCAGTGTGCTTCGATGTCGTAAATACGTGGTGGATTTGAAATATGCATTTATGCGATATTCATTTGAATTTTCAAAACACCGGCCCAAACTCTAGCTATTTGAATTTCAAATTTGAGAATGGTTGAATCAGATTCATCCAGGGAGTTTGAGGTTTGTTACTATGCTGCCATCGGATAAATTTCAACTAAAAGTGAGGTTCTTTTAAAACTTCTTCCCCAAAGTGGTTTATTTGAAATCTCTTTTGAATAAAATTTTATCTCTACCTCTTCACTCCTAGGTGTTTTGGCACATTGGGTATTTGAATCATTTCTTTGGTTTTTTGTTTCTCCTAATTTTTCATCTTCCTTCTTAGGTAGAGGAGTACTAATGGATATATCTTGTTTTTATATATTGATTTTATTATATGAATGTTTTCTTCTATCCATGAATCTATATTTGTCAACTTTTTTATGTTTGGTCATTGCATGTGGATATGGGGTTTATTGGTACTTTTATATTTTATATAAGATTATGTGGTGGGGATCATAAGCACAAATTTTCCTCTGGGGAAGTTTGTAGAGTCTAACATTTGGCCCACCACATTAAATGCATTTTTGGTGATTAAAATAAACATGCCTTAGCCCATAAACTATTTGAGCTTGAAATTTACCTCTTATTTTCTTGGAACAAAATGCAACAATTTGGAGAATATATACTCCAATATGAAAAGATTTCTTGTCAAGAAAATTGGAAATTTGTAGGGAGGCATTTCCAATATTCTGATTTCTCTATAATATTTTTAGGACTTAGCTACAAGATATATATAATTTTTGGAAAACTCTTTGGGAGGAGCTCATCAAGTATGAAAAAAAAGTTATAGACTTGAAGTGAGTAAGGTATTAAAAAAATCCTTCATTGTTAATCCTCTTCGTGGTTATAGTGATTCACTAAACCACTAAACCTTCATGTCTTCAAAAATCTAGACTTACAATTTCCAATTAGAAAATTTGGTAAATTGGGAGAATAATGGGAGATATACCAAAAAGGATGGATATTGGAAATATCTTGTTTCTCTAAAATTAGGAAATTGAAAATTAATAGTATGTGCAATATATATAGCTAGCTCATAATTCACTTTGTTCTTTCTTATAGGAAGAAGGGTACTGGAAATTCCCTAAACACTTTGATTCATAGCATTTCCATCATTAGCATGGCCTTCTTTTCAGCATTTGGTAACTCTGTATATAATTGAATTGCATTATATTTAGTGAGAGTGTGAAATTCTTTGATAGGTAGTAGGCATAACATGTTACAAATACAAAGTTGAAATTTGGAGGACAATGTGACCTTCTCTACATATGGTGTCTAGATTGTCAGATATACTTAACATCCCACACCAAGAAATAAATTTAGGTGGAATATGGACCACGATGTGACCTTATCTAGATATGATGTGTTTAATGGTGGATACATTTGACATCGGACACCAAGAAATAAATTTAGGGAAATCATATGTTTGGGAATGGTAAGAAACTCCAAACCAGTTTGTTACACACGAGGAAAGAATCAATTTCTAGATGTTCCTTCTTTGATTTGAAATAAGTCAAATTTGCAATAGTTTATGAGAGATATTTGTCTAAGCCTCAAATATTTCAAAAATTACAAGCTCATGGGATAGAGGGTTTGACCTCATATACTTAGTCATTGTTTTAAAAGGATAGAGAATGGTGAAAGAGACTACATGGATTTTTAGTTGAAATATTTGTTGACCTAGAGATCATTGTACAATGTTGGGAATGTGTTAGATGAGATCATAGTTTTGTCATTGGAACCATTGTGTTCTTTTTTTATGGTAAAATAATATTATTCCCCTTTTTTCCCCTTATGAAATCAACATTCCTTTTCTTGAACTCAAATTTAGAAAATTCTAGTAATTTCACTCAAGCTAAGATAGAGTTCCATGTCATCCATCCACCTCACCTCAACTACATGTCAATATGTTACTTGTGTTCACGCATATGTTGTTGTGCTTACCTATCTCCAGAACTCTTGTTTTGTTATATTCTTGCATAGTGGCAAGAAACTTCTTTTATTAAACTAATAGTATCACTTGTCTTGAACTCTAGTGAAAGAAAGCCCTCAATGAATCTAAATAGTTGATTTATGATGAGTAGTTTGGTGCTAATCTAGACTTTCTCTCCATCTCCTAACCTCATTAAAGTGCCAATCCATTATAATATAATTTCATAACCATGAATTTTACTATTATAACTATATTACATACTTTTTATATTTATCTATGTGTATACATATAGATATATATTATTTTTTCTTTTTCTTCTCACTTGTCGACATATTCATCAAACTAAAAATTACTCTCATAGAATAGGCCACCTAAATATGAATCATTCCATTTCTATTTGGGGATAATATAATCAAGTTTCCTTTTCATCTATTCCTAATTTTTTTTCTTTTTCATCTATTCCTATTTTTTTTTTGCATTTTAACATGACATGGAAAAGGTTTTAGGACCATATAAAAAAATGAGAAAATAAGGAACTAATAAAGCTTATATTGTATATATAAATACAATTATAGTTTATCTAATTTCAAGTGTATATTTCATTTTTTCCCTTGCAAAAATAAAGCCCATATAGTATATATAAATATGTTATATTATAAAACTTATTCTAAACACTTCAAAGGATTGAGCACATAAAGAGTGAAACAAAATGTAAAGCAATGATTAACATAAAATGAAGGATATACACATTTGGATATCGAATGTAGTCTGGGAAAATTTTAAAATGTGCTCACATGATCAAATGTGAACATTCCAAAATTCAGCGCATCAGAATCCACTGGCACCTAATGCTTAAACATGAAATTTGGGCATGGGAAAATTTGCCTTCATACATACTGCATTTTTTCTCTTCCTATGTTCTGTTTGATGATGCACACCTCACCAAAGCTTCAACATTAAATAGACCTAGAAATATTAAAAGGGTGAAAGCATAAGGCCTCTATTCAACATTAATCCTTGCCACCTCTTCAACTTTGGGAGTTAATTTCAATTGATTTTTATGAAAAAATCTTGATATGGTTACTAGGTTTTAATGTAGTTGGTTTTTTTTATTGCAAGACCAATTTGGGCACAAGCAAGATATGGTCCCCAGCTCAGAGGAAGCAAGTTGCATCGAAAAAATATGTTGGATAGCTAAGAGCGAAGCATAAATGACAACAAATCCTTTTTCTGTTGGCATAAGGAAATGAATTTAGTTGCAGAATTCTAAAAAACGGATTCTCAAGTTCATTGTCAAAGGGAATGAAATGTTTTTCCAAATGGAAAAAATCCAATTTTCTACTGGTGTAAGGAAATGAATTGAGTTGCAGAATTTTAAAATTGGATCCTCCAGTTCATTGTCAAAGGATTAATGACTACGTAAACTAGATTTGTTCTTAAACTATGAAAGTCATTTACTTTTCTCATTTAGACATTTAGATTATGAGATACTTTGGACGGATTCGATGTTGTATGTTCATGGACCAGGTATCATAACTCATTCCAAAGTCTCACTTGATCATTGAGGTCTTCCAAAGTTTGGAATGAGTGCGTAAACCCCAAACCATGTACCATTGGCACCGAGTTCAAATCTCTCGCATGGAAGGAGAGAAATTATAAGGCAACATACATTGATGAACAAATTAATGTTAGTTGATATTTTGAAGCAAAAAATGAAAGAAATGTAGAAAACCAAAACATAGATTTGAATTTCACTGTAACCGGCCACAAAACTACATACGTTTTAAAGTATTTGTCTAAAGCAACCAAACATTGTAGATAAAAAAGAGATATCGAAACCCTAGATATCCAGATAATTTTTAGGATGCGGGGAATCGAACCCCATGTTGTTGTAGCTTGGTAACTGTTGTATCTTGGTAATGGAGTCCCACTTCAAAACTCAACAAGATAAAAATTGTCAAAAATTACATATTCTTCCACCAATATTACTAAACAAGAAACCCCATCATTACAAGATTTCCTCTTGAATAGTGTACCCCAGGAAACCAAGGATAGAGGTAGTGAGCCTTAGACCTCAAACTACCAATCTCAACCGCAAGGAAATCTAGAGATAGAGGCATGCAACAAATACCACTAAAGACGATAGGGACCATGACATATTCTTGAGATCATAAACATGAGGAAACCCAAAAAGAAAAGATGACCACCTCATCGAAAATTCCATTTACAAAGGAAATCCTAGGTCCTATAGGTACAACCATATTTATTACTAGACAAGGAAGATAATAAAGCCATCCCATTTTAACTCTTGCAGCAAGAAAATTTAGTATTGCTCTTGTCCTCACCACTTCTCGTGATCCAAATGATACTCACCACCTTTCCGCTCACCGAGGTGCCAAATTGTGTAAGTTAGCACACCATAGCAACCAAAGCACAAGCCCCTCTAGCTTACATTATCCTTTCACTCTAAAGGAACCACTTGAATTAGCATACATAGGTTTGGTTATCCTATGCCACTTGTCTATGGACCCTCTCCCCATCTATCCCCCATATTGATCAAGGCAAAATTTAACCTTCATGTTATCTTAGTTTTATAATAATATATATATATATTTCATGTGTCAAATACCAACTAAATGAAAAAAGAACTAGATATCTCTTTCATTTTGAGTTACGAACCACTAAAATTTTTTAATCATAATTTACCTTTTCATTTACCAATATAGTATATAGATAATTGAAATTGGAATATTTATGTATACTACTACAACATAGACACAGACACACACATTCATGCCATATTTCAACTCCAAGATAAATAAGGAAAAAATTACACATCTCCTTCTTTTTAAGGTAGACACCATTAAAAGTTTTGAATCATTAGTTATTATTTTTTCAATTCTTTTATTTACTAAATACATAGTTGTCAATCTTCCCTTTTTTTAAGTATTTTAAATCCTAATTCGTATCAAATACTA
>APFE031338394.1:12736-35355 GCA_000404065.3 Pinus taeda
AACTTTAACCATTTTATAACATTTTAAACCCTAAACCCTAAACCTTAAGCATTTTATAACATTTTTAGAAGTATTTTGTACCTTTTTTTCCCTGTTTATTAAAATAATTTATTAAAGTGTTATAAACCCAAAACACAAAACTAAGGATTTCCTAAAATATTAAATCATATACTCTAAACCCTTAAGTGTCAACCCCAAGCATTTTATAACATTTAAACAAGCATTTTGTAGCTTTACTTTAAGTGTGTATTAAAATCATTTACTAAAGTGTTATATACACTAAATCCTAAACCCTAAAGCCCAAGCCCTAAAAAATAGATCCTAAACCCTAAACACTAAACTAAAGGGTTATAAACCTTAACCCCTAAACCCTAGGAATTTTATAACATTTTAAAAAGCTTTTTTGCAAATTTTTATAAGCATTTATTAAAATCATTTACTAAATTGTTCTCAACCCTAAAACATAAACCCTAAACCCTATGAATTTTATAACATTTTAAATCCTAAACCATAAACCCTATAGTTATTTGTGATATATATTTAAAATGGTATGATTGTGTCATATTTATTTATATTTTCAAAATGTATATTGTATATTGTTTGATAACACTTGTTAAAAATCATAGATATAAATTAAAATATCAATAATAAACTCTACTTATATACTACAAATACTAACATATCATTCCAAAAACTAATATTATTAAATTTAACATAAACCTAAAATAAAAGAAAGATTCAACTTGGTATTTTTGAAATATATCTTGATTGATAATATTTACAATAAAATAATTTTTTTTTTTTTCCATATAGTTAAATCTACAAGGGTTAAAATTATAATATTCAATTTACTTGAAGTCTAATTTTTTCATATGGTATTGTGTAAAGTCATGGTACAAATACAATAAAATATAAAAATACAAATATTTAAAATTCTATCATAAAATATCGATTTGACTAGCTAACTTCTAAAACATAGATTTCTTCGAATTTTCTGATGAGAGTTTTGTGATATTATCTTAAATATATTGAAAAAAATTTGTTATGGAAAAAAAAATTATGATCACATTCATTTATTATAGTAATTTGTATTCTTGATTTATATAAATTTAAAAAAATTGCTAAAATTTATAACTTTCAAATATACATTCAATAATAATTCTTACAAAATATTTGATAGTCATTCATCATATGTTGATTAAAAATATTCATAAACATAATAATTTTAAATTATTTTGTTTAAACCAATCAAATTCCAACAATTCTATATTAAAAAATATCAATTAGCTCATACATTAAAAATAAATTTAAAAGCACTTATCAGATTAATAATATTTGCAATAAGATTAATTTTTATTAAACTAAACATCAATTTTAGAATTAAAAAGTTTATATACAATAAATTTACGCTCGTACAACTTAGTTATTCAATTTATTTGATGTGTAATTTTTGTAGATGATATTGTATAAAGTCATTATAAAAACACATAGTAATAATTGAAAAAAAATATCTAAAACTTTATTGTAAAACATGAAGTGGAAAAAATATTATCTAAAACATATATTTCTTTCAGTTTGTGGCAAGAGATTTATAATATAGCTTTTAAATATTATAAAACATTTTACTTATTCAACTTATTTTATGTGTAATTTTTGAGATATTGTATAAAATCTTTATAAAACTCATAATTAATTGCGAAACATATTTAAAATGGTGGCATAAAATATCAGGTTGACTAATTAATTTCTTTGTCATATATTTCTTTTTATTTATGATGAGAGTTTTGTAATATATTCTTTAAATATATTGAATAATTGTTCTTGCAAATTTTTTTATGATATAGTATGTTGTGATGTTATAATTATTTTTATTGTTGAAATATATATTTCTTTAATGTAAGTATGACAAATTGTGATACTAAAATATACATTCCACAAGAGTGCTTAAAAAGAAAATCATAGTTTATAGAGATATATATATTCAATAGTGATGTCTACAAAAAAATCATAGGTATTTATAATGTTATAATAGATTAAAAATATTCATTAAAAATAAGTTATATTATTGTTTTAACCAAATTATAATATCCAATAATTAAATATTATAAAAATACATTAACAACAAATTTAAAATCACTTATTAAATTAATAATATTTGCAAAAACAAATAAAACATCATTAAATTAGACAATAATTTTAATATAAACAAGATAATATAGGATATTAAACTCATTTAAATTGTGAAGTTATGTATGTGTAAAATCACTATATACACACAAACAAACAAACAAATTTCTTACAACAAACACATTGCATAACATAAAAAATAAAATAAAAAATACAAACATTTAAATTCTACTTGTAACTAATTATAAATTAATTTTTAAATGGTATGTTTATTTCTTTTGTATTTTATTATAAGAGCTTTGTGATATATTTTGTAAATGTGTATGAAATTATTGTGCTTAAAAAGAATCATAGCCATAATCATTTGTGATGTTATAATTATTTGTATAGTTGAAATATTAATTAAAAAGAACTATAAAAATGTGATTTTTTAATTGTATATTAAAGGGTGATCCTTACAAAGAAATCTATGGTTATAATTATTTGTGATAATGTCATCCTATTTATAGTTTTAAAATATAATGATTAAAAATGTTCATGAAAATTTAATTTTACTTGAAAAAAATTAAGAAATAGTAAACTTCAACAATTCCATACCATAAAGCTTTATTAACATTAGTTATAAACATTGATTGTTCAAATACATATTAACTTAACAACTAATATCAATTTATTTAAAAAAAAATGTTGTTATTTTAAAATTATTTTTACATTCCATGACATAATATATAAATTCGTTAACAAAAATAAAATAAAATAAACAATATGTGAATTAGTTCAAAAAAATAAAATAAGAAAACATAACCAGTAAAAAAAATATTTCTCAAAAATAACCATAATCATAAGCATTTTTCAGAAATAACAATGGCCATAGGTATCTTTGAGAACTTGAAAAATGTTTTACAAAATCCCTTCTTTTAAAACTAAATATAATGGTAATTTTTGAGAGTTTACAAATAATAATATAATTAAAAACAAAAAAATTTACATGTTGTATCTACATTTTCCATCTCGGTCCTGTAAACATATTTAAAATCTTAAAGTTATATTATTAACATTACATCATCATAATAGATAAAAAAACATTATATTTATAAAAAAATGATAGTAGAATTGAAATTGAAGAGAAAAATTTATCTGAGACAATCGTCAAAACAGAGTAAACAAAGAATTCAAAAAAATCTGGAATACACTACCTTTGGAATACACTACCTTTATCAAAAACCTAAACACTCGATATTATATATTATTAACCCTATATGATAATAGATAAATAATATTATGTTATAAAAATAAAATTTATAATAGAATTGAAATTATGAAGAAAAATTTCCCTCAGACACTGGTCAAAATAAAGTAAAAAAGAATTTAGAAAAATCTTAAATACACTACCCATATCAAAAACCTAAAAACTGGATATTATAAATGACTGTAAAAAGAAGAACAAAAAAATCAAATGAACCCTAACCTTTCTCCCAGATTCCAATCCCTTCCTACTTCATTTCTTACAACCTACCAAACAAAGGCGAACAGAGAACATCTGCCACGAAGCCTCCACGATTCTCAGTAAACATTGAACACCATTAAATTTTTTGCACATTGAGACTAAAAATAAAAATACATATATATGTAATTGTTGAGAACTTCTAAAATGATTCCAAAAGTATTTAGGATTGTGTAAAAGTATTCTGATGATTGATAGAAAAAATTATTTGAGCCAAGGATTTTAAGATTAAACCGAAATCTATTTATTAAATGCCTCAAATATCAATGGATTTTACCAGCTTATTGGATTCAAGTCTAGATCTCTCAACACCACCATTAGCCTTCCCACTTCTGCAACATTCCATCTATCCATTCAACGTTACTCTCCCACTAGTCCCTGCGTTACATGCATTGAGCGTTACTCTACTTTTAGGACTCTAAAGCTATTCCCTGCCATGCATGTGTGATAGTTGCCTAGACTCTGAGGATAGGTTGATTGAAGGAGCCTAATTGGCTATCTCCATGCCACCAAAGCCACGTTTCTCTTGGACCTTAAAGAAACAAAAAAATATAGACATATTAATAGAATGTTTTCCTTACAAAATTCAAGATGGTCATATAAATTTTTATACTAAAACAAATTGGGCTTATCCCAAGAAGGTGGTATATTCAACAACAGGATTCGGTCTTCCCAAGCCCTAGAATGTATACATGTGAAATAATTAGTATGTAATATTTACCTTTTTTGTTTACTTTTTTGCTATGGGTAAACAGTAAATCATTCTAAAATACACATTAACTGTAATATAATTAACTATAATTTAAATTTTTATCCATAAATCTAAGTATCAAACAAATATAACAGGAAATACCTCGTGGATAACCATGCCGAATTCTTAATTCTTACTACAAAATGCTTATAAACCCATTCCTTCGTTCCATTATTACTTCATATTTATCTTCACTTTCTATCCCACCCTCTCAAAACCAGACACTACTAAAATAAATCAAAATACAAAACAAATGAAGAAGAGAAAACAAGCAAACCCTTGGTAAGAATGGCCATGCTTGACGCAAGAAAAGAGAAAACTAAACAAAAACCTAGTCTGATCTAAAAACCCAAAAATCTCCTCGACCGACCCTGCTGACCGCTCATTTTCATGCCTATTAATCCAATCATACATAGCACTACTCCTATTCCACTTATGTCCGGCCTCTCTGCCACAAATATCAAATATACACCGGACCCAGCTCGTGTCAAAGATCAAAGATACAGGTGCTCATCTAAGTAGCTGCATATCACAAAATTGATTTCTTAAAATTTTCAAATCCGCTTGAAACCTTCAGGCTTTTAGATTTTCAATTTTATTGTGGTTAAAAGCTTGTTCGTAATTTTTAATTTTAGAAATATTCACCGGCTAACGATCTCCTTCTTAGTATATTTTTTTATTTTTAGAAAGGATCACCTGTCGTGTTCTCCATCCTATGGTCGCTTTCTTTCTAGCTTTTTTTTTGTAGTGGCCACGATCTCCTTCTTAGTATATTTTTTATTTTTAGAAAGGATCACCTGTCGTGTTCTCCATTCTATGGTCGCTTTTTTTCTATTTTTTTGTAGTGGCCACGTCGGCATGTGTATAACTGCATATTAGCCTATAATGATCACGTTATAAGTTGTTAGTTACAGCTTAAATGAGATGGATATCATGACTAACACATGAAGTAATCGATTCCAGCAGTCGGAAAAATGAAACTAGGTTTGAAGTAAATCGATTCCAGTGGTCCTCACTCCTGCCCGTTCGGGTGTAAATTGCATCATAAGCCATATAAAATGGAAATTCTTAAAGACCATGCACTAACCCAATCATTGGAAGCTTAGTGCATGGCACCTTTACATATGAAAGATATTATCCGGGTGGTTCACTGTCAATAATACAGGTAGCTTCAAAGTAATTAATGTCGCCAGTGCGCTTCGATGTCGTAAATACGCGGTGGATTTGAAATATGCATTTATGCGATATTCATTTGAATTTTCAAAACACCCGCCCAAACTCTAGCTATTTGAATTTCAAATTTGAGAATGGTTGAATCAGATTCATCCAGGGAGTTTGAGGTTTGTTACGATGCCGCCATCGGATAAATTTCAACTAAAAGTGAGGTTCTTTTGAAACTTCTTCCCCAAAGTGGTTTATTTGAAATCTCTTTTGAATAAAATTTTATCTCTACCTCTTCACTCCTAGGTGTTTTGGCACATTGGGTATTTGATTCATTTCTTTGATTCTTTGTTTCTCCTAATTTTTCATCTTTCTTCTTAGGTAGAGGAGTACTAATGGATATATCTTGTTTTTATATATTGATTTTATTATATGAATGTTTTCTTCTATCCATGAATCTATATTTGTCAACTTTTTATGTTTGGTCATTGCATGTGGATATGGGGTTTATTGGTACTTTTATATTTTATATAAGATTATGTGGTGGGGATCATAAGCACAAATTTTCCTCTGGGGAAGTTTGTAGAGGCTAACATTTGGCCCACCACATTAAATGCATTTTTGGTGATTAAAATAAACATGCCTTAGCCCATAAACTATTTGAGCTTGAAATTTACCTCTTATTTTCTTGGAACAAAATGCAACAATTTGGAGAATATATACTCCAATATGAAAAAATTTCTTGTCAAGAAAATTGGAAATTTGTAGGGAGGCATTTCCAATATTCTGATTTCTCTATAATATTTTTAGGACTTAGCTACAAGATATATATAATTTCTGGAAAACTCTTTGGGAGGAGCTCATCAAGTATGAAAAAAAAGTTATAGACTTGAAGTGAGTAAGGTATTAAAAAAATCCTTCATTGTTAATCCTCTTCCTGGTTATAGTGATTCACTAAACCACTAAACCTTCATGTCTTCAAAAATCTAGACTTACAATTTCCAATTAGAAAATTTGGTAAATTGGGAGAATAATGGGAGATATACCAAAAAGGATGGATATTGGAAATATCTTGTTTCTCTAAAATTAGGAAATTGAAAATTAATAGTATGTGCGATATATATAGCTAGCTCATAATTCACTTTGTTCTTTCTTATAGGAAGAAGGGTACTGAAAATTCCCTAAACACTTTGATTCATAGCATTTCCATCATTAGCATGGCCTTCTTTTCAACATTTGGTAACTCTGTATATAATTGAATTGCATTATATTTAGTGAGAGTGTGAAATTCTTTGATAGGTAGTAGCATAACATGTTACAAATACAAAGTTGAAATTTGGAGGACAATGTGACCTTCTCTACATATGGTGTCTAGATTGTCAGATATACTTAACATCCCACACCAAGAAATAAATTTAGGTGGAATATGGACCACGATGTGAACTTATCTAGATATGATGTGTTTAATGGTGGATACATTCGACATCGGACACCAAGAAATAAATTTAGGGAAATCATATGTTTGGGAATGGTAAGAAACTCCAAACCAGTTTGTTACACACGAGGAAAAAATCAATTTCTAGATGTTCCTTCTTTGATTTGAAATAAGTCAAATTTGCAATAGTTTATGAGAGATATTTGTCTAAGCCTCAAATATTTCAAAAATTACAAGCTCATGGGATAGAGGGTTTGACCTCATATACTTAGTCATTGTTTTAAAAGGATAGAGAATGGTGAAAGAGACTACATGGATTTTTAGTTGAAATATTTGTTGACCTAGAGATCATTGTACAATGTTGGGAATGTGTTAGATGAGATCATAGTGTTGTCATTGGAACCATTGTGTTCTTTGTTGATGGTAAAATAATATTATTCCCCTTTTTTCCCCTTATGAAATCAACATTCCTTTTCTTGAACTCAAATTTAGAAAATTCTAGTAATTTCACTCAAGCTAAGCTAGAGTTCCATGTCATCCATCCACCTCACCTCAACTACATGTCAATATGTTACTTGTGTTCACGCATATGTTGTTGTGCTTACCTATCTCCAGAACTCTTGTTTTGTTATATTCTTGCATAGTGGCAAGAAACTTCTTTTATTAAACTAATAGTATCACTTGTCTTGAACTCTAGTGAAAGAAAGCCCTCAATGAATCTAAATAGTTGATTTATGATGAGTAGTTTGGTGCTAATCTAGACTTTCTCTCCATCTCCTAACCTCATTAAAGTGCCAATCCATTATAATATAATTTCATAACCATGAATTTTACTATTATAACTATATTACATACTTTTTATATTTATCTATGTGTATACATATAGATATATATTATTTTTTCTTTTTCTTCTCACTTGTCGACATATTCATCAAACTAAAAATTACTCTCATAGAATAGGCCACCTAAATATGAATCATTCCATTTCTATTTGGGGATAATATAATCAAGTTTCCTTTTCATCTATTCCTAATTTTTTTTCTTTTTCATCTATTCCTATTTTTTTTTTGCATTTTAACATGACATGGAAAAGGTTTTAGGACCATATAAAAAAATGAGAAAATAAGGAACTAATAAAGCTTATATTGTATATATAAATACAATTATAGTTTATCTAATTTCAAGTGTATATTTCATTTTTTCCCTTGCAAAAATAAAGCCCATATAGTATATATAAATATGTTATATTATAAAACTTATTCTAAACACTTCAAAGGATTGAGCACATAAAGAGTGAAACAAAATGTAAAGCAATGATTAACATAAAATGAAGGATATACACATTTGGATATCGAATGTAGTCTGGGAAAATTTTAAAATGTGCTCACATGATCAAATGTGAACATTCCAAAATTCAGCGCATCATAATCCGCTGGCACCTAATGCTTAAACATCAAATTTGGGCATGGGAAAATTTGCCTTCATACATACTGCATTTTTTCTCTTCCTATGTTATGTTTGATGATGCACACCTCACCAAAGATTCAAAATTAAATAGACCTAGAAATATTAAAAGGGTGAAAGCATAAGGCCTCTATTCAACATTAATCCTTGCCACCTCTTCAACTTTGGGAGTTAATTTCAATTGAATTTTATGCAAAAATCTTGATATCATTACTAGGTTTTAATGTAGTTGGTTTTTTTTATTGCAAGACCAATTTGGGCACAAGCAAGATATGGTCCCCAGCTCAGAGGAAGCAAGTTGCATCGAAAAAATATGCTGGATAGCTAAGAGCGAAGCATAAATGACAACAAATCCTTTTTCTGTTGGCATAAGGAAATGAATTTAGTTGCAGAATTCTAAAAAACGGATTCTCAAGTTCATTGTCAAACGGAATGAAATGTTTTTCCAAATGAAAAAAATCCATTTTTCTACTGGTGTAAGGAAATGAATTGAGTTGCAGAATTCTAAAATTGGATCCTCCAGTTCATTGTCAAAGGATTAATGACTACGTAAACTAGATTTGGTCTTAAACTATGAAAGTCATTTACTTTTCTCATTTAGACATTTAGATTATGAGATACTTTGGACGGATTTGATGTTGTATGTTCATGGACCAGGTATCATAACTCATTCCAAAGTCTCACTTGATCATTGAGGTCTTCCAAAGCTTGGAATGAGTGCGTAAACCCCAAACCATGTACCATTGGCACCGAGGTCAAATCTCTCGCATGGAAGGAGAGAAATTATAAGGCAACATACATTGATGAACGAATTAATGTTAGTTGATATTTTGAACCAAAAAATGAAAGAAATGTAGAAAACCAAAACATAGATTTGAATTTCACTGTAACCGGCCACAAAACTACATACGTTTTAAAGTATTTGTCTAAAGAAACCAAACATTGTAGATAAAAAAGAGATATCGAAACCCTAGATATCCAGATAATTTGTAGGATGGGGGAATCAAACCCCATGCTGTTGTAGCTTGGTAACTGTTGTATCTTGGTAATGGAGTCCCACTTCAAAACTCAACAAGATAAAAATTGTCAAAAATTACATATTCTTCCACCAATATTACTAAACAAGAAACCCCATCATTACAAGATTTCCTCTTGAACAGTGTACCCCAGGAAACCAAGGATAGAGGTAGTGAGCCTGAGACCTCAAACTACCAATCTCAACCGCAAGCAAATCTAGAGATAGAGGCATGCAACAAATACCACTAAAGACGATAGGGACCATGACATATTCTTGAGATCATAAACATGAGGAAACCCAAAAAGAAAAGATGACCACCTCATCGAAAATTCCATTTACAAAGGAACTCCTAGCTCCTATAGGTACAACCATATTTATTACTAGACAAGGAAGATAATAAAGCCATCCCATTTTAACTCTTGCAGCAAGAAAATTTAGTAGTGCTCTTGTCCTCACCACTTCTCGCGATCCAAATGATACTCACCACCTTTCCACTCACCGAGGTGCCAAACTGTGTAAGTTAGCACACCATAGCAACCAAAGCACAAGCCCCTCTAGCTTACATTATCCTTTCACTCTAAAGGAACCACTTGAATTAGCATACATAGGCTTGGTTATCCTATGCCACTTGTCTATGGACCCTCTCCCCATCTATCCCCCATGTTGATCAAGGAAAAATTTAACCTTCATGTTATCTTAGTTTTATAATAATATATATATATATTTCATGTGTCAAATACCAACTAAATGAAAAAAGAACTAGATATCTCTTTCATTTTGAGTTACGAACCACTAAAATTTTTTAATCATAATTTACCTTTTCATTTACCAATATAGTATATAGATAATTGAAATTGGAATATTTATGTATACTACTACAACATAGACACAGACACACACATTCATGCCATATTTCAACTCCAAGATAAATAAGGAAAAAATTACACATCTCCTTCTTTTTAAGGTAGACACCATTAAAAGTTTTGAATCATTAGTTATTATTTTTTCAATTCTTTTATTTACTAAATACATAGTTGTCAATCTTCCCTTTTTTTAAGTATTTTAAATCCTAAGTCGTATCAAATACTAAAGGAATTATACATCTCCATGATGTCATTTTATTAGAAAGCACAAATTAATTAGATGAGAAATATCCTTGGCTTTATTTATTTATTTTTACAATAAATTTCTTCTTGCCATCAATATTTTCTAAATGTTTGGTATGAAATTTTATTACGTATTAAATAAATTTAGCATGTGCATGATATTATTGAGTGGAAAATAATTTTGAACACACTAAAAAATATTTTACATTCAATTTTTTTCTCTCTATAAATGTTAATTTGATATAAAATTCCCCACTAATTTGCGTGGCAATGGATGGTTTTCATGAATGCATTTACCATCAGCATGCATTCACATAGACAGTGGCTCTCATCCACGTTTAATATGCCCACTCAGTCAGCTAATCCATCAATTTTCATGATGCTTGATCCACTGCTCCATATCCTCTGTGTGATCTCCTTGTACTTAACACTAATGCCTCATTAACCTACTTGGCGATGGAAAACATTTTTTTTGTCTAAATATTTCTTGGCTCTTTTGTCACCCAACTTTCTCATGCTTCATCACTCACCTTTTCATACTCTTATTTCCTTCCTAAATAAAAGCTACCATTCCCTCAGTGATTCTAAATTCCTCATCCTCATTCTCCCACCTACTACTATGGTTTAGGAGAGTAGATGTGTAATTAATGGAGGTGATGGATGTGGTAGTGAGTGTCATCCCCATGATGTAGAATTTGACAAAATGTCTAATCTCTTCATCCCAAATATTCATGAAAGTATACCACACAATGTATCCTCCATGGAAGATGATGAATTAAGGTGCCTAGGTGATGGGCATTGGGCCTCAAAAGTTTACTAGTGAGACAGTTATGGAAGCAACAACAAGCCAAATAAGATTCCATAAGGAAGGATGTTAATTCTAATGAATTAGTAGTCTCCACTAATCTCTACGGGACCTTATCCACTCATTCAACATTTCCTTCTCTCCTATCACAATATCCTATTCCCTAACTAGCTCCCAAGATGGCATAGACTTCCTTTCAATCCCACGTACTTCCCCTAGTACTTTCCCCTTCAATCATGACTGACGATATGAAACTAAAATGTTGAGTGAGTGGAGGAGCTAATAGAGCACAAGAATAGCAATTGTTGTGTTCTTATGGTTGTCCTATCATTGAGGACGAGCCAGAAGATGCACCATAAATGTAAAATAAAATATGAAGATTCACCATGGTATTTTTGAAATATATTTTGATTGATAATATTTTGGAAAAGAAAAAAAAAAAAATTCTATATTAAATCTAGGGGTTTGGTTTTCTCGGGGGCTTCAAAAAAATAGTTTAAATAACACAAATTAAGATTTCATGTCAAAAGTTTCCAGAAAGTCTAAAAAGTCACACTAAAAACAACTCCTATTTAAAATTCAAACATCAGTCATCAACCTACCTAATTATTTCTAAAACATGTATTTTTTTCAATTTATGATGAGGATTTTCTAATATATTTTTGAAAAATATTGAACAATTAATCTTGCAAAAAAGAAGAAGTTACGACCATAGTTAGTTTTATATATATATAGATAGATAGATAGAGAGAGAGAGAGAATATTTTAAGTTAATTATGAAAGTTTGTCACTTCCATTTATATCATCAATAATAATGGTTAAAAAAAATGATTAGTTATTTATGATGTTACAATAAATTACAAATGTTCATTAAAAAGAAGATATAATATTCTTTTAACCAAATTATAATATCCAACAATTCAATATTATAAAAATACATTACAAATAAATTTAAAAGCACTTATTGAATTAGTAATATTTGCAAAAGCGAATAAATCATCATTAAATTGGACAATAATTTTAATATAAACAAAATAATATATGGACATTCAACTCATTTAAATTGTGATGTTATGTATGTGTAAAATTATACACCCACACCAACAAGAACACAAACAAACAAACACAAATAGAATTACAACAAACAAATTAAATAACATAAAAAATAAAATAAAAATAGAAACATTTAAAATTCTACTTATGACTAATTATAAGTTATTTTTTAAATTGCATATTTATTTATTTATGTTGGATCTTACTATAAAAAATTTGTGATATATTTTGTAAATGTATATGTAATTATTCGGGTTACAAAAAAAAATTATAATCATAATAATTTGTGATATTATAGTTATAATTATTTGCATTGTTGAAATATTAATTAAAAGCAACTATAAAAACATGTGATTTTTTAATTCTCTATTGAAAGGTGATGATTACAAAAAAAATTCAAGATGGTAATTATTTGCGATAATGTCATAGTATTTATAATTTTAAATATAATGAATAAAAATATTCATGAAAAATTTATTTTATTCAAAAATAAAATTAACAAACAATAAACTTGAATGATTCTATATTATAAAATTTTATTAACATTAATTATAAAATTACAACCATTAAATATTAAAAAAATACATATTAACCTAACAACTAATATCAATTTATTTAAAAAAAATTATTGTTATTTTAAAATTATTTTTACATTCAACATCATTATATATAAATTGGTTGAAAAACTAAAATAAAATAAAACGTAACTGGCAAAAAAATTAATTCTCACAAGAAACCATAATTGTAAGCGTTCATAACCATGGCCATGGGTATCTTTGAGGACTTGAGAAGGGATTTTTTAAACCCTTTCCCTAAAAATAAATACTAACTTTATTATTATTATTAATGTACTATTTAAGTGTTTAAATTAATAATATAATTTTAAAAAGAAAGTCAAAAGAAATCGCAGGCTGTATCTACTTCAGTTTCCATCTCTGTCCCTCTAAAAATAGAAAGGTATATTATAAATATTGGATATTATAAATGAAAAACATAAAATCAAATGAACCCTAACCTTTCTCCTCCTAAATGGCAGATTCCAATCCCTTCGGACCTCATTTCTTATGACTTACCCAACAAATGCGAACAAAGACTCCAATCAAACATGTAAACATATGTTAGGAACCCTCCATGATTCTAAGCAAACATTGAACGCCATTACATTCTTTGCATATTGAGACTAAAATTAAAAATACAACTGATGAGTGTTTCCAAAAGCATGGAAAATTTTTTTGAACTAAGTTTTAGGATTGTGTAAAATAATCTCTTGACTAATAGAAAAAAGTATTTGAACCAAGGATTTTAAGATTAAAGTGAGATCTATTTATTAAATGACTCAAATATAAATGAATTTTACCAACCCATTAAATTCAAGCCTGGATTTGTCAACACCACCATTGGCCTCCCCACTTCTGCAACATTGAATCCATCCATTCAACGTTACTCTCCAGATATTCTCTGCGTCTGCAGCTATTACCTGCCATGCATGAGTGATACTTGCTTATAGTAGATTTAACTCCTTCACAACCTTGAGGATAGGTAGATTGGAGGAGCCTAATTAGCTCTCTCCAAGCCGTCAAAGTCAAAGTCACATGTCTCTCTCGGACCTCAAAGAAACAAAAATAGAGACATATTAATACAATGTTTTGCTTACAAAATTGAACATGATCACATAACTTTGTATAGTAAAACAAATTGGGTTGATCCGACGAAGGTGGTTTATTCAACATCAGGATTCCGTCCTCCCAAACCCAGGAAGGTATACATGTGAAGTAATTTTTTTGATAAGTATGTAATATTTACATTTTTTTGTTTACTTTTTTTCTCTCAGTAAACCACTAAATCATTCTAAAATACACATTAAGTGTAATTCAATTATCTATTATTTATATTTCTATCTATAAATTTAAGTTTCTAACAAATACAACAGGAAATACCTCTTGTGCTGATTTCTTAATTGTGACTGTGAAATACAGATAAAGCTATTCCTCCGTTCCATTTGCACTTCAAATTTATCTTCACTTCCTGCTCCCACCGTTTTAGAACAAGAGGTTAATAAAATAAATCAAAATACAAAACAAATGAAGAAGAAAAAACAAGCACATACTGGACAACAATTATTAAAACAGGTAAGCATGGCCATGCTTGACACAACAAAAGAGAAAACAAAAATAGATGCATACTGGGATCTGAAAACCCAAAAATCTCCTCCACCCTACTCGCGCTCATCTTTCACACATCTCAAGTTTGTTCATCTAACCATACATACAACCACTCCTATTCCACACATATCGAGCTGCTCTGCCACAAATATGAAATATCCAATAAATGCAACCACTCCTATTTACATCTGCTCTGCTACAAATATCAAATATCCAATAAATTCCTATTCCACACATGTCCAGCTGCTTTGCCACAAATATCTGATATCCAACGGACTCAGCCCGTCAAAGATCAAATATCCACCCCTCATCTAAGTAGCTGCATATCACAAAATTGATCTTTGAACCAAAATATATGTGCCTCCTCTTGCCATATTTAACAACGAAATTATATGGAGGTTTCTTAAATTTTTCAAATCCTCTTGAAACTGTCAGGCTTTTAGCTTCTCGATTTTATTGTGGTTGAACCTTTCTGAGTAATTTTCATTTTTAGAAAGAGTCACCTGCTAATGATCTCCTCTTTAGTATATTTTTTTATTTTTAGAAAGTTTATTTTTAGAAAGGATCACCTACCTGTACTCTATTCTATGGTCGCTTTTTTCTGTTATCAATCCTTTTCTCAGCCTTTTTTGTCATGACCACGTCCGCATGTGTACAACTGTTAGCATATAATGATCGCATTGTGGGTTGTCAGTTGCTGCTTTAATGATGCCTGATAGCTTAAATGAGATGGATATGATGACTGACAGGCATTCGCCGGAATCCCATGCGTCTGAATTAAATGAATTGCAGAAGTCGTTCACCGAAATCCCATGGGTTTGAAGTAAATCGATTCCAGTAGTCGGAAAAACTAAACTAGGTTTGAAGTAAATTGATTCCAGTAGTCCTCACTCCTGCCCATTGGGGCGCAAATTGCATCATAAGCCATTGTAAAACACCAGCAGGCATATTGTGCCCCAACGTGTTGGTTTTTCCAATTTCACATCCAAGTTTATTAACTAAATCATGTTAAATTTAAATGACCATTTATTGGTTGTTTGCTTTATTTTTAGTTTATAATAATTTTCTATTTTGAAAATGTTGTTATCTAAAAAATTAATTAATCGCTTATTCTAAAGCTCTTGTTTTTTCTTCTACCAAATAATAATATGATAATTAATTTTTTTTTTTTTCTTTCTTTTGGTTTTTTTTGTTTTTTATAGGATTTTGCATTGAAAATATTATAAATATTATTTTTGTCATCTACTCATCTAGAAAATCAAATTATGACAACTTAAATTAATCTTAATTCGAATTCCAAAATTTGTAAATGCATAGATTTAATGCTACCCCACTCTAGGGCAAGAACCATAAGTAGTGAGGAAATAAGCATACATGTTTTCCAAGAATGCCCTTCATCAAATAAATATCGGCGATCTACCCAACGTTAGTAGGTCGATTTAGTCAATGCAAAGGAGCATCATTGGATGAATCTTGGAGGTGGTAGCTTTCAAATCCCAGTTTTTGTTCTTTCAAGGCACCCCCTTTGATATTTTGTAGGGGGTGTGGGGTTTAGTCCATGCAAAGGATCATCATTGGAAGAATCTTGGAGGTGGTGACTTTCAAATCCCAGTTTTTGTTCTTTCAAGGCACCCCCTTTGAGATTTTGTTTAGGGGTGTGGTTGACATGAAACAAGTCCATTTTCAAGGCAACCCATCATCTCTTGATCATGTAGTAGCAAAATCAGTTATTATTCTTAGTCACTTTGTATAGGATAAAGGTGTTTCTACCTGAAGAGTTATTGTAGAAGAATCACTTGATCGATCCTAGCCATGGGTCCACATTGGTGGAGCTTCTTGTTTATTGGGACAAAGGACAGGAGGAAAATTCATCCTCTTTCTGTCATAATCTGATTTCTTCCATGTCAAAATATGGTTTGCACTAGGGACAAACAAATATTTGGAACATATTTCTTGCAAACATTTATTACTACATGTCATGGATAAAGAAAGTAAACAATTACAAGTTTATGGGGAATCTATGTTGATAATCAATTGTCCTAACAAGACTTAAGTGTGTAGAAAGTTTCTTCTTACTCCTCTTACTCATGACACTTCAAGGATTAAAGATCACTCCGCTTACATCTATTTTTCTGACACATATAGGGAACACAACTAGACTCCCAACCACCTATCAAAATAAGTTACAAATTTAGAAAAATACAGTTGCAGGTGTTAGGATAGTGTCATATTTATATTTTTAAAATCTATATTGGATTATAGTACTAGTTAAATAAATATATACAATGAATAATTGCAGTTACAAACAATTCATGGTTATAATTTATTTTTGTAAGTAAGCAAAATTTTCATTATATTTCCATAAACTTACATAACATACAAGCAGATTATAATTTTTTCTGGTAATTAAGCACAATTTTCATTATATTTCCACAAGCTTACATAGAATACAAGCAGAGGTGAACATGTACAAACTTTGTTTGAGGAGAGTACATTCGAGACGCTAAAACCATACTAGCATGGCACAAACTAGGAGAGACCATTAAACCTTGAGGGGGAATCTAGATGGTCCTCCTCATAGGTTTGAGGATAGTTTTTGAGTATAGAATATTTTGAGAAGCACAACATAGATATCAATAGATAATATGAAAATATTGATAGAGTAAAAACTTAGAAAGCCTTCCATAGGTCTTTTTGGTGAGCCCGATCATCCCCTATGACTTGGTTGTGAGCCTGGTCATCCTTGAAAACACACTTAAAAGGGTCATCATGATGGATTTTTGGAATCCAAGGAGGGAACACCCACCTTATGAACACACCATATAGGCGGGTGTCACTGCTTTTTATGAATTCTCCACTTTCTTGGTGGATATGGAAGTGGTTTCGTTGGTCACAATTTAAACTTCCTCCACTTAAACTCATGTGTTTTCATTCTCCCCCGGATCACCTGGTTCTTCGTCCTTTGATTTCTGAGGTCCATAAATCTAAGTGATGGAAGGTTTAGAAGCCAAAACACAAGATTCTAAGCAATTTGATAATAATGACACAATGGGTGAGACTAGCGGAGGAGGATGAGGTTTGAATTTAATTACCATGTCTCTAGTGAGGGCTCTCAAATATAAAATATTGTGAGCTCAATGGGACTTCATATTCACTACTCTTCCTTTGATAAGTTGTAGGACAAATTCATGGTCCATCAAATGATCACCCATCAAATTCCTTATAATCCAATGCCCATAGCTAGTATTTATGACATCCTAAGCTTCCATGGTAGAAATTTGGGGCCTGATGTGTTGAGGCATATCCTCATCGTATTGTTCCATCCATGGAGAATTCCAAGTTATGAGAGGTTAGCCATACCCATGTTCACATCCAATAGCGTGCAAAAAAACTTTTTCTTACTCGTCTTGCTATTAACTCTTTAAGGATTAAATATCTCTTAACTTTCATCTCTTTTTCTCACATATATAAGGAAATAAAGTGTCACGTATCTATTTACTCGTCAAGAAATTAATTAGAGATCCTTAGAATATGTCACATTCACTATGTCTTCATTAAATAATGGTTTTATTTTTCTCTTATCCATTTGATACATATAACCTTTGCAATCATCCATTGTAAATTATATATATATATAGATAACATTCCATCTAACATATATGATTCCATGTATCAAGCATTGATACATATTATAGGTATTGTATGCCTTGTTTACATGACTCTTCTTGGTATAACATAGCTACACATACCTATGATGTTATTATTTATTATTATTTTGTGAAGCATACAACTTGAGTGGGCCTAATGGTTAAGAGCATGTGTTTCCTCCTAAGAGGTCACATGTTCAAAACCAGAGGCTGGTAGAGTATGTATTCTTCCATAGACATAGCAGGCAAATTGCTACGCAGAGTTGGGTCCCTTGTCCCACAAACAAGGGGGTCTCATACATTGAAATTGGATAATAATAAGAACAATAACAAATTATTTTTTTGAAATATATATTAATTAAAGGAAGTTGCCAAAACATCTTGTTTTTAAATCTATCTTGAATTATGGTTCTTCCAAAAGATTATGTATGATATTATCATGGCCATTAGTATAATTTTAGTTATTTGTGATTTATTTTTAATATTTTATAATAGTTTCATATGTATATTTTTGAAATAATTATATGTTGACAATACTTGTTAAAAAACTATCGACAATGAATAATCGTTACAGAAAAAATCATGGTTATACTTTTAAAATGATGTACAATGTATAACAGTTAGAAAACATTCATGAGTATACTTTTTTTTTTCCTTTTTTTGTAAGCAATCAAAATTTTCATTAAAGGAGAGAGGCAATTGGAGGAGAGAGGCAAGGGTGAGAAAAGGGGAGACTAAAAGACGACTAAAAGACAAAAGGGGGAGTGAGGGGGAGAGAGAAGGGGAGGGATAGAAAGACATACCAAGCTTGAGAGGGTTGTTTTGAAGGATGAATTGAGATAGTTAAGGATAGTAGGAGAGGGAGAATGGTAGAGAGAGAGACATATAGAGAGAGAGAGAGTAATGGAGGGTGAGAGGGAGATAGGGGGAGTGATAGAGGGAGAGAGAGAGTGGGAGAGAGAGTGATAGAGGGAGTGAGAGCATGGGTAGAGAGATAGATAGAGAGAGAGGGAGGGGGTGGGTGGAGGGAGGGGGGGGCCGAGAGGGGGAGGGGGGGAAGAGGGTGAGGGGATGAGGAAGAGAGGATAGGGGCGTGAGAGAGTGAGAGAGAGGGAAGGAGAGATGGAGGGAGTGATAGAGAGGAGAGAGAGAGGGAAGAGGGAGAGGGGGAGAGAAAGACAGAGATAGGAGAGGAGGAGGGAGAAAGACATATAGAGAGTGAGAGAGAGAGAGTGGGAGTAATAGAAGGAGAGAGAGAGAGAGGGAGGGAAGGAGAGAGAGAGGAGTGGGAGGGAGGGAAGGGTAGATAGATAAAGAGAGAGGGAGGAAGGAGGAAAGGGAGTGAGAGAGAGAGAGTGGGAGGGTGTGAGGCAAACAAAGAGGAGACAGAGACTGAAGAGGGTGAGGGGGAGAGAGAGAGAGAGAGAGGAAAGGAGGAGGTGAAGGGAGGGAGAGAGAGAGAGAGGGGAAAAGAGGAGGCAAAGGGAAGGTGAGAGAGGCAGAGAGGAAAGGAGGATTCAAAGAGAGATATAGATAGAGAGAGAGAGGGAGAGACAGGGAAGGAGAAATAGAGGGAGTGAGAGAGAGGAGAGAGAGGGAAGAGGGAGAGGGGGAGAAAGAGAGAGAAAGGAAAGAAGGAGGCAAAGAGAGAGAGAGAGATAGTGAGGGCAAGAGAGAGGGATGGATAGAGGGAGTGAGAAAGAGAGAGAGAGAGGAAAGGAGGAGGGAGGTAGGGAGAGATGGAGGGAGGGAGGGTGAGAGAGATGGAGGGAGGGAGGGTGCGAGATAGAGAGAGAGAGAGAGGGAGGGAGGGGTTAAGAGTTAGAGAGTGGCAGGGTGTGAGGAAAAGGGAGAGGAGAGAGAGGGAGGAGGTTGAGGGGGAGGGGGAGAGAGAGAGAGAGAGAGATGAAAGGAGGCAAAGGGAGGGCGAGAGAGAGAGAGAGGAAAGGAGGAGGCAAAGGGAGGGTGAGAGAGGGAGAGAGGAAAGGAGGTGGCAAAGGGAGGGAGGGAGAGGGGGAGAGAGAGAGAGAGAGAGGGAGGGACAGAGGGAAGGAGAGACAGGGGGAGTGAGAGAGAGGATAGAGAGAGGAAAGGGGGTGAGGGACAGAGAGAGAGAGAGACAGAGGAATGAAGGAGGCGAAGAGAAAGAGAGGGAGAGATAAAAAAGGATAGATAATGGGGATAGAGAGATATAGAGGGATAGAGAGAAGGATAGAGAGGGAGCATGATAGAGAGATGAAATGATAGAGAGATAGGGAAATTAAGAGGGAGGGAGGTGGTGGAGAGAGAGGGAGAGAGACACAGACACAGACATAGAGGAGAGGGAGGAGAGGGTGGGAGATAGGTAGGGTAGGAGTGCAAGAAGGCATGATGGAGAGAGGGAGAGAGATAATAGGAATGGGAGAGGGATAAAGGGAGGGAGATTAGGAGTGGGAGAGGTGAGAGGGAGAGAGAGTGTAAGAGAGAGAGAGAATGTTTGACAAACAAATAAACATTGATAGAGAGATAGAAAGAGAGTGTGAGAGATTGAAGGGAAAAAGTAGAGTGAGAGATTGAAAGACAGGATGGGGAAGCATAAGGGGGAGAGAGAGAATTGCTAGAGGGAGAGGGAGAAGGTATAGATAGAGGAAGAAGAGAATATGGAGAGAGGTACAGAAAGAGAGAGAGAGGGAGGAGAGGGAGCCATAGGTCGGGTGAGAGGGAGAGGGAGAGTGAAAAGGGTGAGAGAGAGAAAGACAGTAGATAGGGAGAAAGAGGAGTGGAATAATATAACATGAGAGATCAAGTGCCAAAGAGATTGAGAGAGAGAGATAGAGGAAAATTTCAAGAGGTAGAAAAGGAGACATGGAAAGAGTGAAGAGAGGGGAGGGGGGAAGATAAATAACATCAGTGAGGGGTAAGGTAAGAGCGAGAGAGGGAGAGAGAAGGAATATTAAGAGATAGAGAGTTCTAAAGAGAGGGAGAGAGGGAGAGGTAGATGGGAAAGACATCGACTAGATGGTGTCATAAGGAGCGAGGAAGGGAGAAAGAAATGGAATTGGTTTTAGAGATAGTGATATGTGTAGTGATAAAATGAAGTTGTCAGAGAGGGAGAGAGAAGGGGGTGGAAAATAATCAGTGAGAGGGTGAGGAAGAGGGTGAAGGAGAGGGAGAGGGAGGAAGGGCTCGAGGGAGAAATATAGAGAAACAGTCAAAGATAGAGGGAGATGGAGCAAGAGGCAGAGGGAGAGGAAGGGAGCTAGAGGAAGATAGACGGGGAAATAGGGAGGAAGTGGAGGAGAGAGATAAGGTGAGGAGGAAAGAGAAATAGAGAGAGTAGGAAGAATTAAAGAGGGAGAGGAAAGAGATATGGGAGTGGGAGTGGGGGAGGAAGGGTAGTAGGGGCTCACTACCCCTCATCCTAAACCTCCTCCTCCTCCTCCACCTCCTTCGCCCCCACCTCCCCCACCTCTGTCTCCGACACCTCCACCTCCTCCTCTTCCTCCTCTGCCTCCACCTCCACCTCCTCCACCACCTTCGCACCTCCAACTCCTCCTCCTCCTCCTCCTACACCTCCACCTAAACGTCTTCCTCCCCCTCCTCCTATTCCTCCACGCACTCCTCCTGCTCCTCCTCCTCCTACACTTCATCCTCCTCCTCCTCCAACTCCACCAACACCACCAACTCCTCCGCCTCCACCTCCCCCACCTCCACCTTCGCCTCTGCCTCTACCATGTCCACATCCACCTCCACATACTCCACCTCCATCTCTACCTCCACCGTCTCCTCATCCTCCTCCTCCTCCTCATGCACACCTTCGCCATCTCCTCACCCTCCCCTTCCTCCTCCACCTACAACTCCAGCTCCAACTCTCCCTCCATCACCTGCACCTGCTCCCCCTCCTCCTCCAACACCACCTCCTCAGCCTCCATGTCCCCCACGTTCGCCTCTTCCACCTCCACCTCCACCTCCTCCACTACCACTTCCTCTCCCTCCTACTCCTCCACCTCCTCTTCCTCCCCCATATTTTCCACCACCTCCTCCTACTCCTCCTCTGTCTCCATCTCCACCTCCACCTCGTCCCCCTCTTCCTCCTCTTCCAACTCCACCTCCACCACCATGACCACCTCCTCCGCCTACACCTCCACCACCACCTCCTCTTCCACCTCCTCCACCTCCACCTGTACCCCATCCTCCTCCACCTCCTTCATCACCTCTTCCTCCTCAACCTCCACCTCTACCTCCACCTTCTCCGCCAACTCCACCTCTCCTCTTCCTCATCCTGCTCCTCTTCCACCTCGACCTCGACCTCCAGCTCTACCACCTCCTCCCCTTCCCCCTCCACCTCCTCCCCTTCCCCCTCCTCCTCCTCCCCCTCCTCGACCTCCACCACCACCACCATGACCA
>APFE031338400.1:7448-23957 GCA_000404065.3 Pinus taeda
CCCTCTGGTTTGCGACTCATTGGCAAAGCACGCCACTCCTCTGAAAGAAACATTCTCTTTAGATCCCACATAGAATTCGAGAGGGATTGAAGAGATATGAAATTGGTGGCAAACCGTGTAATGGCGGGGGGCACTAACTCTTTGTTGTTGGTGAATCTGTTTATCAAGTTAAGCACAGATGTATGGTTATATATAAATTTTGTAATGCTTTTGGATGACTCAACGATATCTTTGACAAAGAGAATTTTCCCTATGTCCTCCAACATCAAATCAATACAGTGTGCAGCACAAGGTGTCCAAAATAAAGTAGGATGCCTGTCCATAAGCATCCTGCCAGCAACAACATAATTTGCAGCATTGTCTGAAATGACTTGGACAACATTTTCTTCACCCACCTCTAAAATAAACACATCTAGCAAATCACATAAAGTTCTTGCATCAACAGATTTGTGCAGATGCATCAACAGATTTGATAAACATAGTCCCCTTCGGACAACTAACCAAGAAGTTTATAAGGGTTCTCCCTTTTTGGTCAGTCCAACCATCTGACATCATAGTGCATCTTGTTTGTGCCCATGATGCCCTAAAATCCTCCAATCTTTTGCTGCAGTCAAGCTTTTCATTTTGAAGAATCCGGCCTCTGATGTCATGATAAGAAGGGATTTTGTACCCTGGGTCAACAGTTGCAATAGCATCAATAGCAGGTTGGAAAAATGGATTATTCCTTACAACGCTGAAAGGAATATCACTCCAAAGGAGAAATTTTGCCAGCAACTTGTTAGCTTGTTCTTTCTCAGTTTTTTAAGCATTGAACTGATAGATAGCTATGAACCAGGTGTGGTTAGAGGAACAAAAAATGATGAGGCAGCTACAGGACTGGTTGATGCTGCAGTAGAACCAGTGGCACTTGTTTGTTCAACTGACTTTTTTAGTTGCCTCTTCACTTCTTCTTTGGCCTCTCTATTGTGGTCTAAAGTTTCCAATGCTTTCATGGCTCTTTGGATGAGTTCAGGATTTGTATTTTTGCAAGGCCCTACATCAAATCCAGGGATTTTTGCAAGGTGATACTTCAATCTGTACACCCCTCCGGACATATGGTGCCCACACAACTTGCAAGTCAAGTTTAGTCTATCATTCGGAGCTTTAGGTTCACCAAATTCTTAGAAAAGGTCCAATTTCCTTGGCATGTTTGATTTTGAATTTTGAAGTTGAAAACTTGAATGGTGTTTCAGTGAACCTATGGGAAAATAAGAATTACAATTTAGTATTTACAAGTTACAAACTTACAATTTAGTATTTTACTATTTACATCGTACAAAAACTAAAAAAAATTACATACAATTTAAGAAACCCCATTTCAAATCCAAGCAAAAAACCTAAAAAAACAATACATTGGACAAATGTCAAAAATTCCATTCCAAACCCAACCAAAAAAACTAAAAAAAATTACATTGGACAAATGTCAAAAACCCCATTCTAAACCCAACAAAAAACATTGAAAAAAAACAAAAACAAAGTTTTAAAAACAATAAAAACAAAAAACATTGGTGTCCATACCGTTTTTATGGACATAATAGGTCTCCTCCTTAGCACACTCTTTGATTTTCTCCTCCACGTAGTTGATTTAGCTCCAAAATGGCAAAATCTCCAAGCCTCCAACACAAGTCTCCAAACCCCACCGTGTGCTCTGCTGTTCTAATGAAATAAAAAAAAATCGTGTTTTTGCCTTTTAACACGTGCTGCCCGAGCCTCTCGCGATTTTTACCGAAAAAATCGCGAAAAAAAATATTTCTGAGTACTAAGCGTGATTTTATCTTTTTGTGAAAATATCGCAATTATACGATAATATCGCGATTTTAACAACACTGCTTTCAAGTTAGAGTTGTAGAATATTTAAATAGGTTTATTAAGCTCCAAGTTAGGGTTTAGATTTGTCATTACCATATACCGTTATCTTGGCTGAGGTACAAATAAACACATTGGCACATAAATATGAAGAAAGCACTAATATATATGTAGTGGATGCCAAATAAAAATGATACATCAAAGGCGATACTAAATTCAATGAACCCCGATAGTTGTCCATTCAAGGACTCAAATGTGGAGAAACAATACTAAATAGCATCACATATATAAATGTATCTCATCATAATGAGTTATATGTACAACGGATAAAGAACCAAAACTAACAGCTAGCTATTTGAGATCAATGCCCTCTCTCCCTTTTACGGGAAAAGATGATGGGCTGTTTGCTAGGCCTGCCCCTAACAGCAGAAGGCTTTGGCCCTGCACCAAATGTTAGATGATGACTGATGGGTATAAAACTGTGGTCATTAATATTTGTAGAAGGTGGTGTTGACGGTAGCACTTTTTCCTCCTCTTGCTTTTGTTATTGCACTGGTTCCTCCTCTAACCATGTAGGTGACTCCTCTATGATGGAAACCTTAGACTCCACCCTCCACTTCGACAATACCTAAGTTGCATTGAAACGCATACGAATACGAGGTTTGAAACGGATACAACAAATTTTCAAAAAATATGGATACGATACGGCAAGGAAACGACACATCCACACACACATACTAAATAAGAATTTCATATTACCATTCATCTTTTTAGAATCTAGATTCTATATCTAAAAATACATAATAAATTATCATCTATCATCATCATCATCATCAATTCAAATAAACATTGTCATCATCATCAATGATTATTATAACATTCATGATTCAACATATCATCAAGTTTCTGTTTCAAATTTCAATCATCAACATGACAAGCTACAACATTATCACCAAAATTAATAATGTTCACTACATAGTACAAAGTACAAAATGCATATTATGGTATTCAATATTAATTGTTCAAAAGTTTAAAACTTAAAACACCATCATAAATTACATTTACATATGATCAAATATGTCTTCATTCCTATCACTAAGAACCACATCCTCTCTAGAAGTGGGAGCATCGCTGCCATGTCCACTTGAAGATCCACCTATTGGTGCCTCTTCATCAAACAAAGTCATAGGAGACCTGATATTCAATGCCATATGCAAGTCAGACAACTTTGGTTCCACATCCCATAGTTTGGTGGCCCCAAATTTGTATTCGTCTTTCTTGTGTGATAAAAGGCGAAGGTTTGAATGAACATATACTAGTTCCTCAACCTTCTTAGAGCCCAATCTGTTTCGCTTCACTACATGGATGAAGCCATATATACTCCAGTTCCTTTATGCGGAAAAGGAACTAACAACCCGTGACAAGATTCTGATGGCCAATTTTTGGATATGTGGAAGTTTCCCACCATAGTAGTTCCACCAATCAACTAGACTTAATCTGGTCTTGTCTCGCATACAATCAATATCAGAACCCCAACCTTCTGATCCCACAAAGTGAACAAACTCTGCACGAATCCAATCCCAATTTCAGGGTCTATAAAAAGCTTTTTAAAAGTCTTTTTAAATCCTTGTGAGATTTCTGGGTCTTTGTTTGGTGCGGTTCTTTCTGTATCACTTAGCAACTCTGTAGCATAATATTTTGGATTCACTGCGTAGGCCAAAAGGTGCAATGGGTTGGTCATCTTGTTCCACCTTTTGGTCAATATATCTTTTACTTCTCTGTAAAAGAATTCATCTAGGTCCTTCTTCTTGGCATTTATAACCGCCTTTATCTTCTCTATCATGGAATCAATGCCCTTATACACCTTCCCAAATGAAGCATATCTGTGTCAAACAAGCGGAGCAAATCCACAATTGCCTTAGTAAATGCCAAGAGGTACTCCACCTTATCCTTCCTTTCATCATCAAAAACCAACTTTTTCATTGCTTTTGCTCTATCAGATTGGGATTGCCTCCATTGATTCCAAAGAGAACTGCATACCATTGATTGTAATGCTTCTTTCACCTGTATCATGTTGATTTGGGGTAGCATCGGATGTGCTCTAGCCATAAAAATTGGTGGAGAGGCTAAAGCACATGAGATTTCCAAGACCCAGAAATGGTTTGGAGAGATTCTAACTGGTTTGGAAGATATTAAAATAATTAATATTTTTAATGGAGTTCCTAAGTCGAAACTTATGAAAAATAAAATAATAATGGGTATTAATATAAAACTAGGTGAGAAGGTTCCAAAAGTCATGGATCAAGCCAAATCTAATCTTAGCCATTGATTAGAGATTTAATCTTGGCCGTTGATAGACCAACGAGAAAAGTATAAGAGGAGGCTTGAGGGTCAGTTGGAGAATACACAAGAGTGATTAGTCTTTCTATTCTCTAGAGCAGGGTTTGCTAAGAGAGATAGAATCAATGATCAACAACGAGGGGCAGTGAATACATAGCAGAGAGGCAGAGTTCGTACCAGAGAGACAATGCATAGCCCGGAGAGGTTGACGCAGAGGCAGTTGGGTGCTACGCAGAGGAAGCCAGGAGAGGTCAGCGTGTGAGACACAGAGGGTCTAGGGGCTGACGCAGAAGCTCCAAAAGCTGACGTAGAGGTTAGCAGAGTTGATGCAGGGCCAAGAGGTAGTGCTGGAAGGATTCCGTGGGACAAACTGGGTGCTGGTGAGCCGGGCAGGGTGACGTAATCCCTATCATAGTAACACAGAGTAGTGGGAGCTGCAATTGTTGATGTGGGATCGTTCATCAGGTAATTAATCAACCAGAATCTGTCTCCGAGGAGAGGTACTACTGTCGAGGGCATTCTCTGTTGGGTGAGCCATTTCTGGCATCCTAGTTGTATTTTGAAAATTGCATAATAATAAAACCCTCTGAATAGTTGCACTGATTTTCTCGCATTGGGCTTTTTCAGGGACATTGGTCCAAAAATAACAGTGTCACTTGTGTGTTTGTTTTCTTTCAGTTGATGATCTGTAGATGTTGATACTGTACTTGTGTTTATTTTCAGTATTTACATAGTAAATAACTTGCTAAGTAATTAAACAAGTAGGAAGAAATAAACCAAATAGTACAGGAAGAATTTCTAACGAGTTAAACTTAGAAATTCCAACATGGTATCAGAGCATGGTTGCAGATCCCAAGATAACTGAAGGCATCAGCTAGCAGAGCAGTAGCAGCGGATTTAGCTGCCCTGAGTGATAGAGTTGATCCGTGCAGAAGGCAGCAGAGGAAGGAGTGACGTAGAGAGACTGCAGCATCATTCTGGGCCAGAGAAAGGCAGCGCAGAGGCTAAGGGAGGCAGTATTAGGCTCATGCAAAGCCACGCAAAGGCCAGGAGAGCTGATGCAATTGGCTAGGGGAGCTGATTTGCCAGTGTCGGGATTGTGCAGAGCCAAGTGGCTCAATCCTTCAGTTGCTAGGGTACAGGAGGTTGCGGGTAATTTGCGGAGCGAAGCTGGTGGGGTATCGTGGTCAGAACAATACCTAATAGGGCAAGACCAAGGAGGAGGGATTTCCAGAAGGGAAATCGAGACTCAGAGGGAGTCAAACCGAGAACTTCTAGACAGGAAGTTGAGAGACTTAGCAGGAGTCGAATAGAGGACTTCCAGGAGGGAAGTAGAGAGACTCGAAGGAGTTGGAAGAAGAGCAACATAATGGCCATGAATGGACTAAGAGATTAGGATAGGTTGGATGGAGCATCCAACTTTGTGGTCTGGAAGGCCAGGATCTTGTCCATTCTAGACAGATATTGCATCAAGGACTTCGCCTTGAAAACAATAGCAATCCTAGTTGACCCAGCTGAAAATGAGAAGTACAAGGAGGCAATGGCCAGGGCGAAGTGCATCATCCTTGATGGGTCAAGGATCATGTGGTGCTGCATATTGCCGAGGACATGGCAAATGAGATGTGGGATGCCTTGAAGAAATTGTACCAGCATACTTCTGTGCAGAGGAAGATGTTACATGAAAATCAACTACGGTCATACCAGATGCAAAAGGGAGAGGAGATAGATGTCTTCCTCGGACGATTGAAGGAGATCCGTGACCAGCTAATTTCTATAGGGGCCACGCCAGATTAGGAATTGATGGCGAGGATCGCATTGAACGCAGTCTCAAAGGATTGGGAGGTATTTGTCCAGAGCATATTGGGCAGGTCGAGCCTTTCAGATTGGGAGGAACTATGGGCGACTCTTCGTCAAGAAAAGATTAGACGGGTGACCAAGGCGGGAAGTAGCGGAAAAGGGGCCAGAATCAAGAAGGAGGAAGAAGAGGATGCAGCTCTAGCGTCTGCAGGAAAGCAGGAGGAGAAAGAAGAAGGACCTCTCCAAGGTCAAATGCTTCCATTGTGGGGAACTGGGTCATTTTGCGAACCAGTGTCCTAGGAAGAAGAGCAAGGGAGAGGCTTCTGAGAACAAGGTAGCGCCAACGAGGGCGGAGAAAGAAGTCGAGGAGGATGACGATTGTGCCATAAGTGCTCATGTGCCACTTCCGAAGAAGTGGAGAGACATCGAGCTGTGGTCAGACAGACTATAAGCGATGAGGGGCAGGATCCTTAAGGTACCCAACCTTTTGGATTATACCTTGCTATGGGAGCCCCGAAGAGGAGTAGCATGACTAACGGATGTCGATAGAGACGGATGCAGATGGAGCAGCAGAGAGTGCTACAATGCAGGAATCTCGTGACAGCGCGGGATAACAGGCTGCAACAATGTGAGAGGCACGGGAGTGTTAGTGTAGGATGGCACAAAGAGGTGTGCAATGGTGCGAGATGCAAGGAGTTGTTGCAGCAACGTAGAGGTCAGTAGAGGGAGCACTTGGCAGCAGCAGATGGAGCTTCAGCATCGAGAGTGTTTCTAGCCTGACAGGGATGTTAGAGTTGGGTGGATCAGTTACTTACTTGTCAGTAACTGAGTTGCAGTGCAGCAGTTAGTAGTGGCAGTGCTATGGGCAACAAGATGCAGCATGATGTGAGGGGATGCAGTGCTGGGAGGATGGACCAAAAACAACACAGATGCAGAGGGAGTTGCTGTACAGATGCAACAGTGATAGTGGTAGGGCCATGGGCAACAGTACAGGATGCAACAATGCAGAGGATGTTGGGCGGGGAGCCCCAACATTAGCACAGAGACTGGTGCTGGATAATCAGGGTGATACTCAGTGTGGAGTATTACTAGAGCACAATCCTCGCTAAGAGGGAGTATTGATTTGGGGTAGCATCGGATGTGCTCTAGCCATGAAAATTGGTGGAGAGGCTAAAGCACATGAGATCTCCAAAAGACCCAGAAATGGTTTGGACAAATTCTAACATGTTTGGGAGATATTAAAATAATTAATATTTTTAATGGAGTTCCCAAGTCTAAACTTAGGAAAAATAAAATATTAATGGGTATTAATATAAAACTGGGTTAGAAGGTTCCAAAAGTCATGAATCAAGCCAAATCTAATCTTAGCTATTGATTAGAGATTTAATCTTGGCCATTGATGGACCAATGAGAAAAGTATAAGAGGAGGCTTGAGGGTCAGTTGGAGAATACACAAGAGTGATCAGTGATTCTATTCTCTAGAGCAGGGTTTGCTAAGAGAGATAGAATTAGTGATCAACAACGAGGGGCAGTGAATACATAGTAGAGAGGCAGAGTTGGTACCAGAGAGACAACGTAGAGCCTAGAGAGGTTGACGCAGAGGCAGCTGGGTGCTACGCAGAGGCAACCAGGAGCTGCGCAGAGCCAAGAGAGGCCAACCTGTGAGACACAGAGGGTCTAGGGGCTGACGCAGAAGCTCTAGAAGCTGATGTAGAGGCCAGCAGAGCTGACGCAGGGCCAACAGGCAGCGCTGGAATGATTGCGTGGGATAGACTGGGTGCTAGTGAGCTGCGCATGGTGACGCAATCCCTATCAGAGTAACACAGAGCAGTGGGAACTGCAATTGTTGCTGTGGGATCGTTCATCTGGTAATTAATCAGCCCCAATATTTGTCTCCGAGGAGAGGTACTACTTCCGAGGGCATTCTCTGTTGGGTGAGCCATTTCTGGCACCCTAGTTGTATTCTGAAAACTGCATAATAATAAAACCCTCTGAATAGCTCCATCGGTTTTCTCGCATTGGTTATTTCCGGGGACATTGGTCCAAAAAAACGGTGTTACTTGTGTGCTTGTTTTCTTTTAGTTGATGATCTGTAGATGTTGATACTGTACTTGTGTTTATTTTCAGTATTTACATAGTAAATAACTTGTTAAGTAATTAAATAAGTAGGAAGAAATAAACCAGATAGTACAGGAAGAATTTCTAACGAGTTAAACTTAGAAATTCCAACACATCAGCCTTGTTAAGACTATGATGTGAGAAGCAAAATGAGTCTCAGCAATCTGCAACTGCCAAATTGCTAATGTTTCAATAAATTAAAAGTCATAATTTGATTAACTATGATGATTCACGAATCATGACATTTGAGAATCCGATTTACATATTTAAAATTGGAATTTAGAGTCATAGAAATTAGAATTTATGAAATAAACTTTTAAGTTTAGGTACCTTAAGGAGCTCCAACTTTGCAAATTCCCTGTAGATGCCTTGGGACATGTGGTGGTTTGTGATGAAGTCTTGAATTTCTTTTGCCTCTTCAAAAATAACTTGAATCCACTGAATTTGCTTCCCCATCTTGCTCAACATGAGGTTCAATGAATGTACAGCACAAGGGGTCCTGGACAACATTTTTTGGCCCCACCAATTCAATTGATTCAATCAAGATGTCAGCAATGAATTGGGAATTTTTCATCTGCCCCTCACAATCCACTGCCTTCAAAAATATTACCCCCTTTGGTCTCTGAGCAATCACATTGATCAAAGGCCTATTCCTTTGATCTTTCCATCCATCAGAAATGATGGACACCCTTGAAATGTGCCATGAATTACGAATGGGGCTTAATTTAGCCTCCAAATCTAACTTCTCAACACTCAACATTGTAGTGCGGACCTTCTCATATCCAGGGCTCTTGTACTTTTTTGGGGCTTCATTCATTGCTTTTATCATCTTTGCCCAGTAATGAGATCACACAAGGTTAAAGGGAAGGCCATTTGCATAAATGCATTGACCTACAACTGCATTTGCGTCTCTCGAGTATCATTATTAAAACTCCTTTCAAGCGATCCCAAATTAGATCGATTTTGTAATGTTCCTTTTTTTGGTGTTCTTTATGACATGGTTAGGATGCACTTTCAGAGTTGAGGGCAGACAGGACACAGGTGCAAGTTGGAAGCCGGCCCAAGGGCTTTTGGAGGGGTTTTGAGGAGTTTCTATGAGGTTCGATGGCATTCGCTTGGTAAATTCCGTCATCCACACAGATTGCCTTTCGTTCTGGTGCATTCCAACAACTTTCAAAAAATAGAATTATTATTGGGCTCGACTTAATTAATAATGCTTAAGGAGGCATTTCAGGAGGAATACTTGATAAAACACCTTAGTGTAATAGCTCGTTGGAAGCAGAACGAGAAGATCTACATGATGGGATGGTTAGATGTGAGTTTCAGTGACCCGAGGAGACATGGTAGCCAATTTACCCTTTTCTCGCATTAAAAAGAATATTTTAATTGAAATAAAAGAGGGAAAAAGTGCCCCATGATTAAAATAATAATTAAATAGGAGGTTTTAGAGGGGTCCATCAGATCTATACAAGAGGAGGAGGAGGCCATTGGAGTACATCTTGGATTTGCTATTTCTTCTTGTATGAGAGGTTGAAAGCTCGGTTTTTTACTTCAGCAGTAGCCCCAGGATGGAAACCCTCGGGTGATTTAGTGAGATTGGGCGAGTACCCATCTCCCCTTGGTGAATTCATCCAGAATTCACAAGAGAGCTCAACAGTGACATTTCAGTTTAGTTTTGGAGGGCCAACATAACATTGGAGCAGATTCTTGAGGCTAGTTTTCTCATCTCAACTATTTTATTGTATTAGCATGTAAACCCCAGTTTATATTATAATAAAGCTGAGATTATTTTTTGCTTATTGTGTTATGGAATTGCATGCACTCTATCTATTTTATTTTACATGGCAATCTTTTGTTAAATGAATGATAATTTAATGGTGAAATTTGGGTGGAGATCTATTTCTGCAAATTTTAGCAAAATATCCCGTTTGGGACATTACAGTGGTATCAGAGATGGTGTTCTTGCCAGTCTGGAGGGTTTCAATTAGATTTGTAGATTGTTCGAGGGTTTTATTTTGAAGGTGTCAGATTCTCTTTGTCGAAGAAGCTAGAACATGCTGAAAAACACTTATTTGATTTAGTTACCTAAATTGTTGCATCTTCAATGAATGATCGAAAAATTGTTGAGCAAATTGTGTGGGCCGTTGAATATTTTAGAAAGGGCTGATTATTATTTTCTTTTAAAAGAAAAGGGGAATTAAATCTTGGCATGGAATATTATTAAAGGGGCCAAATTATTAATTTTTAGAAGGGGCCAACATTTATTTTGATTAAAGGCCAAAGTTATGCAAATTAAAGGCCCACTCATATTTTTGGGAGGTCGCGGAAAATCAAAAGCCATCGAAGGCCAGAGGAGCTGAGAAATCAACCTTTTCACATAGAATTTGTTGAAAAGTGTAACTAGGTTTGGTCTTCATAATGACATGTAATTGTGATTTTTGTAAATGATGGAAAGAAGAAAAATAAAATTATTTTGTAATGCTTGCTTTACAGGTTTCATGAACAAGAGATTTTATATAGATGGTTCCCATTGAGAGCCTTAGGATTTGTCATTAAAGTCAAAGGGTCAATGTCATGTATGAAGAACCCTTCTTGGGGATATGACAAATGTATATGAGTCTATAAAAGTGTCTAGAATCCCTCCAACGACAAGCACTAGTCCTCCTCTTCATGTTGGCCTTAAGATTAGAAGAAACTCATGTTGGCTCACCTTATATGGAGACACACCTATTCAAAATGTTATGTTAGCTTATGTTGATAGGCAAACAACTATATATAGGCATGAAGGCACTTCGCATTTCCACAGTTCAGAAGTTCAGATTCCTTTGTAGTTTTAGTGACTAAGAATAGTGGTCAAGCTTGGATTCTCTGAGATTCAGATCACAAAGAAAAGATAAGCTCAGAGAAGGTGTTATAGGGGCAACGAAGGTCTTTTATGATAAAGGGACTACAAGGACCTTTCAAGGGACAACAAGGAGGAACTACAAAAGTCACAAGTTCGAATGTATCTCTGAAATTCATGTAAATGATTACAGTGACTAGTTCAGATAACCTTACAGTGAAGGAGTTCGATATCATTACAGTCAACAGTGCGGATATCACTACATTCATGAATTTCGGATTGCTGTAAGAGAGTCTCAGTGCTATAAGGAAGCCACATATCAGTGTTCTTTCCATTAATAAAATGAGTATACAACGCTGTTTTGGAAGAAAATTCACGGTCTGATTGTTTGTTCTGATTTTATGGCGTGTTTGTCTATTTTGCTTTGAATATTTACTGTTAATTTTCCTTTAGGGATATTACAGTTTGGGCTAATCTTAGGTGGTTTGATTCGCCATATGATCTAATAGATTATTTTTTGAGATAAATACATAGTGTTTGTAGGTACTTCAGTCCTTGGACTCCAAGTTCACAAACTTGGGCAAGAATCGCTGTTGCTTGGATCTCTAGTTTTTTATATGGTTGATTTAATCTTCGCTTGGGCTATTAATTTTTATGAAGCATTTTAATGATTCTTTCAAGTAAAAAATATTGAAAAATTTATTTTTTCAAAATCCATTTAAAAACCCATGTATATTTTGTAAATTAAATTGTAAATTGTAATTTATTTTTTCTAACTTAGGTTGGGGTTTTAGATCTATTTTGTATATAGTTGGGGTTTGGGTGCTTTCATTTTCATATTTTGTAGGTTGGATCAAGGGATCAAGTGAGAAAAGGGCTAAATCTAGGTCCTTGAGGGTAAGATCGAGTCTTTAGACAATTTTGCAGGGCCATTTATTGAAGATTTGACGGCAAAATTCAGATCTGGAAATTTTCGAGACACAAGTGTTCAATTTTTGGACTCCTCATGTTAAAATTGACAACTAGGGCCAAACTCCATGTGGGTCATCTTATTTATGGCAGCTGATATTTTTCTTGGATTCCTTTCGTCGAGAGGTGTAGGATTGATCTAAAGATCATCCGATTCCGACAAGTATTCATGGAGATATGAATTATTTTGTGTTATGGGACAATTCGTCAAGGTTGGCCAGCAACCAAATTGCCCCCACTTGTGCTCAACATTTTAGTATAAATAGAGGTGCCTTGAAGGTCATTTATACACACACTTCTCGTGATCTCTTCCTCTCCACTTATCTTGGATTTTGGTGGGAGGAGAGATCCTAAGAAGACAACGCTGCCCTCATGGAGATGATGCCCTAAAACACAGTCATGGAGATGATGCCCTAAAACGTAGTCATGGAGATGATTCTCTAAAACATAGCCATGAAGATGCCCTAAACGCAGGTCTAGAAGAGACCTACAATGCTGATCTACGAGGCCCTGAATCAACTGTCACAATGTGGCCTAGCTATAGACTTAGGACAAGATCTATGGTGCATAAAGAGCTTTGTTTTGACCGCAGAAGGGAGGATCCCAGCGAAGATGAAGGAAGGCATAGTTTATGCCTTCTTCTACACTGTTTGGGAGCCGAGTTACTATAGGCAGGAGGCCGAGGTCATGATGGGAAATTCTGGGCAGAAATAAAAGAAATCGTACAAGTGTACAGGTCGAGTTTCCTTGTGTAATTATAGGTAGGAAGAGAGGGTTGTTTTGGAGGCTGAGATGTATTAGGCCCTCCAAAACAAGGCCGCATATTCCTGCAGCAGCAGCGAAGGAAAGGGAGCCTTGTTGAGAGATTCTGAAGTGTTTTTGTAGGCAGAATGATGCCCTAGACAGGGCCGAGCAAGTGTAGTAGGCAGATGCATTGAAGAAGGACAAACCTAGGTGGTTTGTGGAGCAACTTGTGCATGGAATGATGGGTATTCTCTCTGGTTGATGAGTTGTAGATTTAAGAGGACTATTGTAGCTGGAAGAAGGGCTGAACATGACTGTTTGGATGCCCTAACCCATGATCTAATGCTATAACAATATGCACAAGTTCCAGGTATGTATTTGATATGTTGTTGCTTATGTGTGAGGGTTGGTAGGACTGTCTTAATGGCATAACCAGTCCATGATGAAGGCTGCCCAATCTACTGCAGCAAACAAAGAATCCCCTAAACAGTGAACTAATTCCGAACATGATAAGATGTGACAGCGTTGCTATAAGGTGCAGCATGATGTTGAATGCTGCTGCATAATGATGGGCATCGTGATGAAGTGCAGTGTAGCATGTTGTGTGCAACACTTGGTAACAAAGTGGAACACAATGATAATAAATGCTACAATGAGATGGAACATGATGGGCACAGTGAGGTACAACATGATGAAACACAGGTAGGTGCAGCAAGAAGATAAGGTACAACATGAAGATTGGGTGCAGCACAGTGAGGTGCAGCATGGTGATGGAGTCTCCTTGGATCAATGGAAGTAGTTTGCCTTCACCTAAGCTCAGATCAAATCTCATATGCCATCTTCCTAGAGAAGATCTTTGCTCTTATTTAGATAAGTTAAAAGGTTGACATCTGATGTATATGTACTATTTCTCTCTTTGCTGAACTATTGAAAAACATATAAGAAGAATTGATCAAGGGTTTCCCCACATTGGGGTTTGTCCCTAGCTGGTGCCACATCTTGTGTCCTCTTGTCTTGGCTTGTCTTCTGCGATTTATGTTTATGTTCTATCTGCAATTTACTATTACGCTGATGTGATTGCTAATCTGGAAAAGATGTTGAGCTAATTGGAAAAACTGAAATAAATTGCTCTAACCATAGAACATACCAAAACTTAACATCTTGCCATTTGAAACCCCAATCTATCATTTTAGCCCATTTATCTCCACAAATTAGCTTTCCTTAGCCTCGTTCTTCAATTCTTGGCCTATTTTGCCCCAAAATTGACCCGAAACCCTAAGCTGAAGTTTTAAGGCTAAATATTTGGTGGTTTTGCAGTATTAAGGTCTCAAAATTCATATCTAGCAAGCGGCAAGGTAATCCCAAAATTTCAACGATTTTCAATGGTGGGATCTTCAAGGCCTTGGGCCTAGGGTTTGACCTCCAAACACTTATTTTGCTTCAGTTTATTTATAGCAGTTAAATCACAAGTAATTAGGCCCTAGAATCAAATTCTATATGGTCAAAGTTGTTTAGAATTGTAAAATCTTCGTTTTCACAATTTTTTGCCACTTGGGCATCTCTAATTTGACCTAGATTTGACATTTTAGCTTGTTGGAAATTTCTGCATAACTGTAAAAATCAGATCTGAACATTTGTGAATCACATCCTAATTAAAATCTAAAAGATCTGAATTTTCAGTTTTTTTCGGCAAACTTAATATTTTTAGACATTGTGGGAATTATCTGTAGTATTTTCAGTTTGCTGATTTGTCATTAATATACCACTGCCATAAACTTATCAGTTCTGAAAATTGCTGAATCAAACTTGTTGACACCTAATCCTTGTGATTGGGTAAATATATGTAAATAAATAAATGAGAAATATGAACAGTCATCGGGAGATGCATTGAACAGTCTCTCCCTCATGTATATAATAAACCTATCTAATGGAATAGAAAACACAAATCAGTTTTTGTTTTGTGGAGTTACTGCCTGGCTTGACATGGTATCAGAGCCAACTCCTTTTTTAGCTCTTATGCTCCTTGTAACTCCTCTGTCTGCCATATTCCTTTACCTGCGCCCTCTGTCTGCCATATTCCATTATCTGCGTTCTGTCTGCCATATTCCTCAGTGGGTGACTTGCGCTCTCTGTCCATAAACGTTTCATAAAAGAACTGCCTCAAATCATTTCAACGCTTTACCAATACTGCCGATCTGTTAGGAATCAGGATACGGGTTGGAATGTGTCTCTGGAAGCAGCACAAATGTTGACAGTTATGCTAATAAACTTTTCTATTTTGAGCGCCACTCTTCATACGTGTCCATTAAATTGACACTCCCCTTGCCATGGTCGGAACCCCCTCTGACAATTTCCCTTTGGGACAAAAAAAAAAAGGTGCAGATTTGGGAGTTTGCTGGGAAGAACAGTAATATGACATTCTGCTTCGAGTACTTTTTCTCCACATCTCTCCCATGACTGTTCAAAACTGAGCACGAGGTCTTGCGTTCAAACCGTTGGCTCATTCATCTCGCCTGTTCATTGCTTTGGTCTCGCAGCGCGGTTTGGCAGTCGGGGTTGCTGTCGTTAGGCATCCTCTGCGCCACGAAGTTTGCTTTCTTTGAAGTCAATTAGAAAGGGAGCCTTTGTTTTTTAAATGAATTTATAACCCGATATATGGAGAGATTCACTTTTGGCGTGGAGTATACACACATTTGCATTCAGTTTTTTTCTTTGCCTTTCATTCCCAGTTTTTTTTTGCGTCTCATTTCCAGGCATTAGATCCTCATTTGCGTCGATAGTAGGGTTCGAACCTGCCGGGAGTAGCCGACCTGATTTGTAACTCGTGGCCTTTGAACGCTGATTGGTAACTCGTGGCCTTTGAACACTGATTGGTAACTCGTGACATGGTATATATATATATATATATATATATAGATAGATAAGAGGTTGTCACAGCGAATTTCACCTCCATCCAACGATTTTGCATTGACCTGTTGACCACATTGCCAGCGAGCCATCTCCTACGAAGGAACGCAAGCGTTTTGTCTTTTCACTTGTTTGAATCTAAAGATCGGCTCGATTTCTCTTTCTCTGCAACGATACCAGAAGTTTTGGCAGAATGGCGCTGATATGTTAATTGAGTTTTGAAGAAATCGAAAGGGTATCGAGATCGTGGAATAATGCCGTTGCTGCTCCAACTTTGTAGAGCTCGCGGTTGATGCCATTGACTGTGATATGAATTAAACAACCAAATCCTTTCCCACAGACAGCGTCACAGTGTTTTCTTTGGTATATTTAATATCATTTTTTTCTTTGGTATATATATATATATATATATATATATATTATCTATATATATATATATATATAGGATTCCAGGCCACTATTTTTGGTATATAAAACCACTGACATTTATGGGATTTATATGAGATGGATTTATATAATGATGGATTTATGTGGGTCACATGGTGGATTTGAAATCTTTTGGTAATGCCCTTTTGAGTACAATTTTACTGTATATTGGCAGAAATATTTTTCTATCAGCAAAAATACTTTTTTTTTACAGAATGCATTCAATCATATCCATGGTGGGAATAGTTCTCACTGGCAAGGAGAACTATCCTGAATGGTCCCGGATGATAAAACACACCCTCATCTTCAATGATTTGTGGAAAGGAGTGTGTGTCGGAGATGGAGATAATGAACCAGTACAACCTACCTCAGACAAAGAGCTCGTCATTTGGGAAAGCAAGAACAACAAAGCTTATGCATTAATCGTAGCATATGTAAATGAAGAGGTCAATTGCCATATTTCGTCATATTCAACTGCCTTTTAAGCCTTGCAAAAGTTGAAAGAACTCTATGACTCACAT
>APFE031338407.1:0-15828 GCA_000404065.3 Pinus taeda
GAAGGGTTCTAACCCTTCCAACTTGCAACTTCAACTTTACTTTTTCCGCGACCAATGATTCTAGCCTTCCTATCATCTCCTAAGAAGACATCACCACCATCGTATTTCTCATACTCGCAGAACCACTCTCTATTGGGATTGAAGTGAAAGGATGCACCTGAGTCATCAACCATGCCTCATGATCTACATGTGTACTTGAAGAAGCCAAGTACACATCCCCACCTTCATCTGAGGTGGTTTTCGCCTCTGTAGAGGGAGCATCATCAGATCCCTTTCCTTTATCAGGAGCTTTAGATTTACACTCCCTTCTGAAGTGCCCTTCCTTTCCGCATTTTCAGCACACGACCTTTATAGGTTTTCCTGGAGATTTATTTATATCTCCCACTTGATGACTTATTTTTGTTTCTGTTCTGGGACCGTCCTCGTACAGACAAGGCATCACCATTCTGGTTGTCCATATTTTTCTGTCTCATCTCCTCCGTCAGCAAGGCTGAGACTATTTCATCAAACTGCAAAGCAGTTGCATTGCTACCTATTGCAATAACCATACTATCCCACGAATCTCGTAGAGAACACAAAAAACTGATGCACTTATCTTCATCTGAAATTTTAATAACAACAGATGATAGCTGACTTACCACAGTGTTAAACGCATTCATATGCTCTGTCACCGAGTCTCCATCTTTCATCCTCAGGTTATACAGCTTTTTCCGCAGGAACAGTTTATTCACCAGAGACTTAGATTGGTACAAAGTCCCTAACTTGTCCCACAGAGCCTTCGCCGTAGCTTCCCCTGATACATTCAACAATACTGAATCTGAGACACACAATCGTATTGTGCTCTTTGCCTTCCGATCCAGCTTTTTCCATTCTTCAACGGTCCCTCCCGTTGGTTTAGTACCCGGATCTACCACGATCCACTGATCTTTATCCACCAACAGATCCTCCATCTTGAGTTTCCACAACTCAAAACTCTGACCATTGAACTTCACAGATCTCCCACTGAACAAGGTCTACCACAGGCTCAAGCGAAACCCCTCAGAATCAAAGGCGTCCCCTTGAAGCCAAAACAGCTCTGATACCAGGTTTTAACCCCGTACAGAAATTACCTTCATACGAATTCTAAATCACAGGGAAAATAAAAATGCGAGAGCATAACACATAAAACACATATACACAGAGATTTCCCACTGGATCCCTAAACCAAGACTACCAGCTTCATTTTTCATTATATTCCTTTCAATGTTACAATACATATTTATACATGCCGAAGCATCCAATACCATGGACCGAAAACCATCACGTCCAATACCATGGACCATGAAACCATCGCATCCAATACCATGGACCGAAAACCATCACGTCCAAAAAACATGTGCGAAAATCATGCACAAAACCATAGGTGGGTCCGCCCAACCTAACATAGGGTCCAAAACCAAAATTTTCTGGGTCTGCCCCGGACCCCATAAAGTGGGGTTACGAGTACCCCTCAAATCCCCTATTAACTATGTGGAAAGAATATAACACAACCCAACACAATCGCCATCAGAAATAGTCCACCTACTTGCAATAGTTCCATGTCAATATTAAGTACAAGAAGGGAAGCACCAATAATGTTACATACTCCCTCATCTTACCACTGGTCATGGTGCTGATCACTGTGCTCGACTCCTGTGGGCACGAGACTTCAAGGTGGCCGCATCTTTACCAGAGCAATCCAGAATTTGGCAGCACATACCAGACACTCCTAGAAGGGAAGCAAGTTCCAAATTTTCACCTTCATGTTGCACTGTTATGCCACCTGGGACCCATCTTTGTTCCTTCAAGTGAGCGTGCCAAGATGATTTGGGAGGCACACTACAGTCGGGTCGCTGGACATTTTAGAGTAGAATAAACAGTGGTGGTACTGCAGAAGTATTTTTATTGCTCGAAACTTCATCAGGATGTTGGGAAGTACACTAGATCATACACCGCCTACGCCATTTCCAAACCAACCATCAAGAACCAAGGAATATATACTCCTCTACCTACTACTAGTTGAACTTGGGAATCTATCTCCATGGATTACATGTCGGGCCTTCCTTCTACAAAGCACGGAAACAACTGTGTTTTTGTGGTTGTCGACATATTCTCTAAGATGGTCATCGTGGTGACCTAGAAGAAGAGTATCACAGTAGAGGCCACTGCTAAGTTCTTCCTTGAGTGAGTGTGGGTACACTTTGGTATCTCATAGTCCATTTTCTTAGATTGGGATAGTCGATTCCTAAGTGCATTTTGGTCAAGTCTCTGGTCGATAATGGATACAAAACTTACTAATTCCATGACTTTCCATCCCCAAACTAATGGCCAAATAGAGGTTTTCAATAAGATGATCATACACATTTTGCGCATGTATAGCTCGAGTATCCACACACATGGGATGGAAGTCTCCCCTATGTCGAACACAGCTACAACAAATCTCTCCATAGCTCAATGGACCACAAACCCTTTTAGGTAAGGATGGGATTTCATCCATTATGTCCCATTGATGTGGCCATACCATTTGCAACCACACAGGCAGATTCGACTCACTTCCAGTTAGAAGCTGAGAGGGCTAACATTTTCATTGTGCACCTTCAACACATCCTCCAGTAGTTCCATGATATATTGGATAGAGCCAATGCTAAGTACAAGCAACTCCATGATCAACATTGAGTGTCGCACAAGTTCCAAGTGGGCGACAAGGTTTGGCTATATTTGTACAAGGAACGCCTCGTTGGACCCAACCGCAAGCTTCACCCACTCTGATATGGGCCATACACCATCACCAAGGCTATATCGGACAATGCCTTCGAGCTCAGCATCCCACCGTCCTTGGTCTGCACCCAGTGTTCAATGTAGACCGCCTTCAGCCATACACATCCAACATCGCAGAAAACCTCACACCAACAGAGCTCAACCCAAACTGCATAGAATAGGCCAAAAATGATCATCTCATGGACACATAGATCAAGCACACTCACCAAAATAGGATCCAACTATATCGAGTTTTCAAAGCAGAACAACTCCTTCACCAGGGAAAGTGGTTCACCAGGGACCAGGTTCAACAAAACTTTCCTCAACTCATGGATGCTCTGCACGCAATGGTGACCATTTCTTCCTAAGGGGGGAGGAATGATCCAGGTGGATATTGGTTTCCACCCACCTATTCGACTTATAACTCCAATCAGTTTCATCTGTTTCCTTGTTTATGCTAGCCTTTATTATTTTTAGCAGTTTTTTGGGTCCTAAACGTCCGGAGTAGTTTTGACCCCCTAAACGGCATTTTTTTGAGGTCCACTATAGGGATGAAAATCATGTAATACTCAGAGAGACCTTTCCAACAAGGTACCGTATGCACCAAATGGAGATAATATGACCAAGTTACGACCCCGGGAAGATGGTTTCCCTACTAACCCCAGCGGGGCCCACAAACATTTGGCGTTACATCTCCTGGGGGTAGAGTTTTGGTTGTTTAAGATTTTCCCTTGTTATTAAATAATAAATAGGCCCTTGAGCCTCATTGTAACATAGTTCATAGGCATGTAGCCGCCACATCTCTTCTTAGAGATAAGCTACCATACATCAAGCTAGTTTATTTCCATTATGTTTGTAAGCATATTTCAATATTCTAATTTTAATTAATGAAGTGTTATTTTTGTTGTATCTCTATATTTATGGTTATATCTATAATTTTTTGCATTCATGTTTAATTTCAGATCATCTCTATGTGTAAAATTTCTTGAAAATGTGCAACACTAAAGCGACAAAGTTTTACCCACAAAAAACATCGTTCGATGCCTCAAAACGCTCCCGGAAGGTTTCAAACCCCATTTTACCAAACTGGGTCCTACCAGTAAAAATGGTCCCATGAATTGATTCCTCCACCTTTTCCACTATGAATTCATTGAGATGGATGAAAAAAATATAATTATTCAATCTTTATCATATATATTAATGAGTAGCTAACTCAACAGCAGCATAGTTTTCCAAGTAAATAGCTGCAAACACAGTTGATTCTCTTTATCTTTTTTGGATGCTTCTTAGTTGTAGATGTTGCAGTAGCAGCAACAACAATGAGAGGTGTGTACTTTCCATAGTTCTAGGATAAGGGTGGTTGATATTCCCTTTCTTTCTCAGAGGGAGTGTTGAAAAATGCAACAAGAAATTCTCAATTTGATTTTTTCCTTGATTAAATTGAGGAAATTTGAAATTCCACATCAGTAGACAACTTGGAGGAGTTAACTGAGGTGACATGGAACTTGTCACTCAGTTAAGAACACTCAATTTGATTTAATGAGTTGAATTTTAGTTTGCATGTGTTGATTCCTATTTTATAGGTTTCTAGCTCAGTTAATTTGAGTTAGGGGCATGGAGTTCAATTGTATGTAGTGATTCCTAAATTTAAGGAGCCTAATTTGAGTTGTAATCAATTAAACTATTTCTAATTATTAATATAACTATTTGGTGGGTTGTTAAGTAGTGGGACATCAGTCTAACTTGGATATCATCTAGTTAACTGATTAATCAGCTGATAATTAGATCATGCATGTAGAGAATTCGAGTTCCCCAACTGTGGTGGAGATTCCAAAGTAGAGTACAATTAATTATATACTAGATGTTGACGGTTTTGGACCGTGCCAACAATCAGGGGATCTCCTTGGTATGAAGTCCCAACTAGACCTCACACCATTTGGTGTAGGAGTCCCATCTAGTATGATGGCCCAGTTACCATTATCTTAAAGATTTGCCTTAGCTCTTGCTTGTCAGCACATGAGAGTGGTTTACTTTGTCTTCAGAGATTGAGGTTCGCGTGCCTGGTGAGTGCTTAGTGTTGTTTTTGTCAAAGCTCTTTCACTATAGAGGGAGAGGGTGGAAGTGAGTCTCAAGTTGAGAGGGAATAGTTCCAACTCTGCTAGAGACACACAACACAACAAGACATGTGCAGCTTCTAGCAAAGTAGTCCACACAGATGTGGCAGTCACAAACACAGTGAATGGATAACACGCACAACACTCAGCGGAATAGTCCACATGAGTACGACAGGAATTATAACAAGTTTACATGAATGAATATGTCGTGTGTCTGGCGTGATATCTCACACGACCAAGACAACGTTAGCAACTGATGCAACACATTTCCAACAACATATGTATTAAAACAACCGAAACAGTTCAACTGTCTTAACACAAGTTAAAGCAACATGCATTAAAAGAATCCAAAGAATAGTCATACAAACGAATAAAATACATGTGTGAAAATGTGTTGGCTTGTTAACAAGCTTCTGAATTAAGAGAAAGTTCCAAGACACATCCGTACACAATTACATCACTAGCCCCGATAACGGAGTGTTGGAGCCACTGCTCGCTCCTCAAAGAAAAGATTACAGACTCTCAAGGCTATGTGGGAGGAGCCAAGGTGAAAATTCCTTTGCATGTACAAATTAGAGGTATTTATGGCCAAAGGTAAAACTGGCCCTTGTGATTATTCAACTTCCCTCATGACTGTTTTACATGACTCTTCAACTTTACATGAATCTTCAGATTTTCATGTGGGTATCTTGGACTTCCACATTACATTACATTGATTACAGTATTTTGGCCTAGAGTAGTGATGTGGCAAAGATGACTCATGACATGACTTGACATGACAGAGCTGGTATGTTCATGTTGCTGGTGCCGTGCATGTCAAGCTACAGTGCTGCTGAGTAATGGATGTCCTCTTGGTGTATCATAGCTTCACCTCTGCATGGCAAGGTGTGGGGAGCCTTCGATGGTCTTGGTGTTCTCTTGATGTTTCATGTGCATGTCACTCCTTTGCTTGTACTTTGGAATGATTCACGTGTTCATCCGTTCACAAACAAATCTCCTTACATGCATCCCTCGTTCATCCCTTCGTGACACAATCTCCTCGCATGCATTCCCCGTTCGTCCATTCACAAACAAATATCCTCACATACTCTCCTTGTTCATCTTGTTCATCATCGCGTCATGTCTCTTCCATTTACATGTATTTGCAATCACTCATGACAAGACGACATCAAAACTAGAAATCTCTGAGTCTGCCATGATGCGTTGTCATTCACTTTTCGATGCAGGTGACCGGGAGAGAGGATAAGGCTCTGAAACTATGCAATGCAGATTTCAAGTCGGGATGTAGGCTCCGGGCACTATCAGTGAAAATTTTCCCAGAGGTCGCTGGCAGACTAAGACAGACAAGCCGGATTGGCAGTGACTGTCCGCGAGATTTGGCTAGGCTGAAGGGCAGATTTGTGCAATTGTTTCAAGGAGGCAGTGCAGGTAGCAGAGGGGGACTGGCAAAAAAATTGTGTAATTTATCCGGGGAGATGGCAGCAGGCCGCAGGAGTGCTGCTAACCAAAATTGCGTAATTTTTCTGGGGTGCGAGTATTGGGTAGCGCACTGTGGGAGTGTTGCTGGAAAAAACTACGCAATGTTGGGAGGTTGTCCTGCTGGACATCCTTGCACAGTTTCTGAGATGAGCGGGATGCTAGGCAGCTAAGGAACTACTCATGAAAACTGTGCAGCTTTCCGGGCGAGCAGCAGGCAGGCTAAATCGGAGACTGGCTGGAAAAACCACGCAATTGTTTGAGGGAGATAGTGACGGACATAGGGTGTATGTTCGACATGCCTACATAGTTTCTTCATTCAGTAGAGTCGGCATGCTTTGCAAGTTTTGTGTAATTTTTTGGGGGAGTGAGTCCCATGGTTACTGCCTGGTCAAACTCTCTCATTGACCAGCTGGAGGCTCACTTGATGTGCTTGCGGACATCAAAAATTGAAATGTTTTGCTGGGAAACTTCTGCGTTGTTCTTTGTGACAGTCGGTCAAGTCGATTCCAAGGTTGCGCAGTGCAGACTGCCTGGGGGGCAACCTCAAGCTCTGCGTAATTTTGGGCAATAGTACATAATCACTAAGAGTTGAAACTGCGCAATGCAACTCAATGGATGCCCGGTTGTTGGAGGATGGCATGGTCGAAAAAGCTTCAACAAAATGACTATGTGTGTGAACAATTGAATTCTTACATCCATGACCTCACGAACACACACTCAACATGACTTGATGACAAGACACCTCGAACCAACAAGACAACATACACTTAGTGTGACTGAACGACGGTGTGAGCAACAAGCGTGACACTTGTGATAAATCGTTGAACGACTGCGATGACGCTTGAGCGACAATGTATACAACTTCCTGTGTGAGTGTGACGGATGTTTACATAGCGGACACAACTTGTACACGTGAAGGCGAACCTTGTGCATGGCCAGAACATGACTGGAAGCATGATATTGTGACCAACATGCAAAAAGATGTTCGTTGATCAGTCAAGCGAGGAGGGTGCAAAGACTCAACATGAGATGACAAGATGAACCTGAGTTCTTGCAAACATCAAGGAAAAACCCAACGAAGGCTCTGAAATTAGATGCGGACCAAAATTGTGGAGGGTGTTGCAGTCGATACAACACCTGGTGACACACTGGTTGAACTCCAGCTTCTCTATTTTGGTTCACTTATAGCACATGGCCTTGGTATTTCAGGGAGAATTGAATTGGTGTGTGGGTTACTTCAGCTTCCCCACTTACCCCATGGACAGACATGGTTCACATTTCATCAACTTAGTCAAGCACAAAAACAAGTTTCATCTTGATCACAGTGTTTCGAAATTGGGAAGGGTAGTTTGGCTCGCGAGTTAAAAAAATCAAAGTATAAGTTTTCATCTTTGGTGTTACTCCACTTCCAGTAGGCCTAAACAATACCCCGACAGAGTCACATAGGAACACATGCATTTCTCCACTGCCAACAAGCATGGTCAGTACCCCGGTGGAGTTGCATGCTTCACTCCTCTACGTAGGAATCCTTTCTCTTCTTTCGCTTTTGTATTTTTTAAGAGGACTGTGCATAGGCACTTATTTAATTTTTTGGGGTGGAAGAGGGATCCTGACTTATTAAGAGTAGAAGAGGTTTCTCCTTCAAAGAAGGATGTAAGACCTCTAATATAGGTTTGATCGTTTAGCTTTTCCCCTTCTCCATTTCTACTAGTTGGATGGTCTTGAACACACAGAGAAGAAGGTTGAGTGCAAGCATGGGGTTTCCCAATGTGGAAACAAGTTCATGGTTAGACCCAAGCTTCCCTTGCAGATGGCTCATATTTGCCATCAAGACTTCATCGGCCAAAGGTTTAACCAAGAATAGAGAGGACAAATGCTAGACTGGCGAAGTGTTGTAGTGTAACAAGACTCTTTAGATCTCAGCCACGTACTCCTTCAAAATCCAGAACTCGGTAGAGGGAAACACTTATTTACAAAACTAAAGAGAGTATGATACTAAGAAAACAAAAAAATATCAAAACAAAAATAGTAAGAAAGCAAAACAAAACAACAAGCAAGAAAACCGAGCAAGAAAAAAAACCAAACCAAGTCAGAAAGAAAACAAACATGCAAACCATAAATCAAAGACAAGCAAGGAAGAAAACACTACTCCTACTCCTATGCTAAATAGTGCATGGGCCTACTCATATGAAGTGATATTTCCAATGCAGCCATCAGCGCATTGGCTGGCCCATGTTGGTTAAGGCATGGTTCACGATAAGAACAGTCAAGCAAACCAATAAACATAAAAGATATAATAATGAAGCCCAACACACTTCGAGTTTAAACTTTTCCATAGAGAAGAAAATAGTGAAAGCACAAGACAAACCCTCTTTGGACTTACCATGGTTTTGAGACACACTCCATATAGATGATAAGCATCTGCACTCTCTTAACTATGGCATACAAGTAAACATGAGAAAAAGAGACAACTTACTACTAGCGAGTGTACTTACTGTGAATGATTCCTCTAGTGCGCAAGCGATGGGATCATGTAATTCCGGTGGAGAAAGTGAAATTTGTGTGTTCGATTGATCTTTAGTGCATAGAGATGAGTGATGAGGAGCCTTGAGTGTTTTTTAAATTTTTCGATTTGAAGTGGAACTAACCTCAGGACAGCGAGGTACTAACATAACCATCAACTCAGGCTGGAGTGCCTCGACAACCTGCGTGGTTTCCACTTCGTCAATAGATAGATCATCAAAGACCAGTGGCTTAGAAAAATTAACAACGATTGAATCAACATCATGATGAGATGAAGAAGTACAAAGATCATGACAACCATGGTCAGAAAATTCAGGATGTTTTTCAGCATCCTCATGATTTGATGAATCATACAGAGGGGTAGATGAGAAGCAAGAATGTTCACCCTTTGCATTTTCAAAAAAAGCAGATGAAAAATCAAGTGGATTTTTAATGAGCGATTTTTCCTCTCCGCTATAAAATGATGGACTGACATTAGGTGTGTTCTGTGAATGATGAGAAGAAGATGCATCTATGGATGGATTAAAACCAGGACGATCATAGATAACAAAATCACCAACGATGTCAGGAAAAAGTGGAGGAGGCGCGAACAGAAGGATGTCATCCTTCATCGCAAGTTCATGCTCATATTCTCGGTCATACTCTTCATGAATGACAGCGCAGGTTAGTTGTGCAACATCCACTCCGTCAATGGTTTGATCCTCGTTCACAACATGTGTAGAGTCCGGAACAAAATAAAACAAGACAGTGCAATCTAGAGGATCAACAGAACATGGAGATAGAGGTTAAGGTAACAAGTGTGTATGATAACCCATGGGCTTCCCAACCAAATCAACACAGATATTGAGAGTAGTGAGGGTGGGAGGATGTGACAGTTGAACAAACATGTGCACGTGTTCTGCCACATCACTCTGCATTGGTGGAGTTGTTTGATGAGGGGAAATAACTTGTGACAGTGACTGTGTCCGCTTGTGATTGCGCATCTCCATCACCAAAGAATGTTGAGCGGGGTTTTCACTTTAAATTCATTTTGCGACAGAGTGATTTGGTAAGGAAATATTCAAATCTTTCCATGAGATATTGGAATTTCATATGACTTTTCAGAGCTTCAAACATGAATAGATGGAAGCGCTATTTAAAATCCATAGGCAATTCATGCGGGGCCTTCCGTTGTTTTAACAATTTTTTATCAAGTGCTTTGGGATCAAAAAGGTGAAAAACATATTCAATTAGATCGTTGAACTGCTTGAGTGAGTGCACAGAGTTATGAGGTAGTATGCTACACCATCGCAATGGGTGGCCGCGAAGCGTGTGTCCAACCAGTGAACGGACCTCTGTTTCAGTAAAACCTTCCACCTTCTCCATGCACACATGGAAGTAACCTAAGTGCTCAGAATAGGCCACTTCACCTTCACCATCATACGTGATTTGTGACAAGTCATCCTTGAACACCCTCTCGACATAAAAGATATGTCCATTGGACAGACATTTCAAAGGGTGAACTATAACAAACTCCATTATAGATGTGCAAAGATTCAAAACAGATTATGAGGATTAAGCTTGTCATTTGGCCCTCCTTCTAGTGCCAAAAATGTTGACGGTGCTGGACTTGCCAACATTCAGGGGATCTCCCCAGTATGAAATCCCAACTAGACCTCACATTGTTTGGTGTAGGAGTCCCATCCAGTATGATCGCTCGATTACCATTATCTTAAAGATTTGCCTTAGCTCTTGCTTGGCAGCATGTGAGAGTGGTTTACTTTGTCTTCGGACAACGAGGTTCACGTGCCTGGTGAGTGCTTAGTGTCGTTTTTGTCAAATCTCTTTCATTGCAGAGGGAGAGGGTGGAAGTGAGTCTCAGTTTGAGAGGGAATAGTCCCAAATATACTATAGACGCACAACACAACAGGACATGTGCAGCTTCGAGCAGAGTATTCCACACGGATGTGGCAATCACAAACACACAGTGAACGGATAGCACGCACAACACTCAGCAGAATAGTCCACACAAGTGCGATGGGCGTTATAACAAGTTTACACAAATGAATATGTCGAGTCTCCGATGCAATAGCCCACACGGCCGAAACAATATAGCAACTGATACAACACATTTCCAACAGCATATGTATTAAAACGACCAAAATAGTTCAACAGTCTTAACACAAGTTAAAGCAACATGCATTACAAGCATTCAAAGAATAGTCTTGCAATTGAATAAAATACATGTGTGAAAATGTATTGGCTTGTTAACAGGCTTCTGAATTAAGTGAAAGTTTCAAGACACATCCATACACCATTACATCACTATCCGTGATAGTGGATCATTGAAGCTACTGTTCGCTCCTCAAAGAAAAGATTACAGACTCTCAAGGCTATGTGGGAGGAGCCAAGGTGAAAAACCCTTTGCATGTACAAATGAGGGGTATTTATAGCTAAGGGTAAAATTGGCCCTTGTGACTGTTCGACTTCCCTCATGATTTCTTTACATGACTCTTCAGATTTACATGTGGGTCTCTTGGACTTCCACGTTACATTACATTGATTATACCAGTGTGTCCCACAGTAGTGATGTGGCCGAGATTACTCATGACATGACTCGACATGACATAGTTAGTATGTTCATGTTGTTGGTCGTGTGCATGTCGAGTTGCAATGTTGCTAAGTGATGGATGTCCTCTTGGTGTATCATAGCTTCACCTCCGCATCGCAAGGTGTGTGGAGTCTTTGATGGTCTTGGTGTTCACTAGATGTTGCATGTGCATGCCGCTCCTTCGCTTGTATTTTGGCATGCTTCATGTGTTCATTTGTTCGCCAAAAAATATCCTCACATGCATTCCTCGTTCGTCCATCCATGAAACAATCTCCTCGAATGCATTCCTCGTTCATATGTTCGCGAACAAATCTCCTCGCATGCTCTCCTTGTTCATCCCATTCGTCATTGCATCATGTCTCATCCATGTACCTGTATTTGCAATCACTCATGACGAAATGAAATCAAATCAAGAAATACCCTATTCTTCCATGATGCATTGTCATTCGCTTTCAGATGCAGGTGATCGAGAGAGATGACAAGGCTCTGAAACTGTGCAAGGAATATTTCAAGCCGGGATGCAGGCTCCGGGCACTATCAGTGAAAATTGCATAGAGATCACTGGGAGACTGAGATGGACAATCTGGATCAGCAGTGACTGTCCATGGGATTTGGTTCGGCTGGAGGGTAGATATGCACAATTTTTTCAATGAGGCAGTGCAGGCAGCAGAGGGGGACTAGCAACAAAAACTGCACAATTTCTCCAGGGAGATCGCAGCGGGATGCAGGAGTACTACTGACAATAACTGTGTAATTTTTCAGGGGAGATGGTAGCGGGTTGTGGGAGTGTGATGAGCCCCAAAATTGGTAACTTGTTGGGCTCATTTGGCCTAATTATCCTTGTTCAATCCTTCTTCAAATCCTTCATTTTCCATATCTTATGCATTATTTTCAGTATGTTTATGTCATTTGTACGAATAAGGGTAGTCACTCTTCCTAGGTGGCTAACACGTGCTTATTTCAGGTTTTTTGACACATGTGAGCAAAATCGAGCAATCATGGGCCAAAAGACGCCAAACCTGAGTGAGATTCGTAGGGGGTTGTAATGCATTAAATAACCCTTCCTTGGGATCTTCACCCCCAACTCCGAGCTCCAAAGACCACCAAAACCGAATCTAGAAGGCAGCCAAGCATATTTCAGAAGGGACTGTCTAACTCACAGTTTGAATAGCCGAGTTCCACAGATTGAGGAGGCCAGCTAGGTCCCTCGTGATGTATAAATGTTGAGGCCTCAACCTTCATAAGGGACTTTTGAAACCATTGTGTATTTTGCACCTCAGTGCTGCTAGTTCTACTTTGTTCTTTTGTAGCCATTTTTGGCATCACTCTTATGATTATTTTTTGATAATGAGAAGCAGTTCGATTTTATATCAAATCTGATTTTTCCATAGGAGCCATAGATCTCAGGGTTGGGCCCAACTTGAGAGTCTAGGGCCTCCTTTCTGTACTGTTACTTTTCCTTTATGCATCACCGTTTCCCTTTATGCATTCGAACGTATTTCTGTTAGGCAGATTTAGTTATGTTGCTTGGATAGATCACTGTTTATGAATGAAATTGCTTCAGGTGTTTTGGTAGGATAATAACAGAAAAAGCTTCAAAGAAAAGGGACAACCACACTCTCAGTTTCACCTCATCCTTATTGGATTAGGGGCTAGAATTGAAAAAACAGTGCTGCCCCAACAAAAACACTAGTTTGCTTGACCATGCAATCCTTAGTGTACTGTTTTCCTTTACAGAAGTTAGTTATGAGTTTAGAGCTTTGAAATGTTTCTCTTCATAGTTTATGCACATGGTTTTCTCTCCAATACAGCTATTATTCCTTCATGCGTTTGATAGGTAGACTAGACTAGCTCAGGTTTTGATCATTTGCAAGACTTTGTTGATTTGGTCGAAGTACACCGTGCAGGGCATCTCCTCCACTCTTTCATCCTCCCAAAGCATCATCTGATCCACCTGCTCCATCTCCTAGTTGAGTTCCTCGTCTCCCATCTGTCCTTTTTTCCACATAACCCTACCTTCTTGCTCAATCATTGCCTTAGCCTTCTTCAAGCCAAGACAACCTTCTACACCTTCTCACCACTCCATCCACCAGTCCCTAGGCCGCTTTAGACCCCTATCCTACCTCCAGATCCATCCATGCATATTCCCTCACTCATCCATCCTCTAAAAACCAATTTTCAAACATCCTGTAGAAATTTCTGAACATCCTGTAGAAATTCCTGAACATCCTGTAGAAATTTCTGAACATCCTGTAGAAATTCTTGAACATCCTGTAGAACCCTTGCAGACTTCCTGTAGAAGCTCAAAAATGAGGTTTCTTGATAGCCAAACTTTGTGAAACTCTTTGGAAGAGTGTTAGGGACTCCTTAGACCCCATCTGAACCTTTCCAACCTTTTCCAAGCATTTCTCCTCCTTGATCCACCCCTACACAGTAAAGCACAGTTCAAGCATATGCATGATGAAATTGACAACTTAATCAAAAATACAAAAGGATGTTTTCTTAGGACAAAGGTAGTCTAAACACATGTTACCTTCATGGAAGTAATGGCATCTCTTTCAGTGGTTTGCATTCTCATCTTTGCATCAGTAAGACTAGCTGGTAGAATTAGGGTTTGCTAGGGTTTGCGCTTTCCTTCAGTTTTTCAATCTCTTTTCGCAAGTAGATTAGCTTACTTCGAGTTAGCTTTCATCCATCAATTAGAAATCTTCTTCTAAGAGCTCATAGAAGTTGGCTAAAGCCCATAGCGGACTTGTGCCAGCTGACCAAGTGACAGCTGCGGCAAGAGCTAGTACTTGTGCATACAGCACCGTCGCTTCCAAGTTTGTTACGAACAGCCGGGTTGATAAAAGTAAAGAAGGGAGTCCCAGGAGTTGCAGCATTATTTCTGCAATACTGGAGCCCACCATCCTTTTCGCGTCGTTTCCGGGGAAGCGTCAAAGTATTGGTGATTGTTGCTATTCTTCTATTTTCTCCTACAACCTTTTGCTAAGTAGTTAATTTCATTTCCATTCTGCAATTTCATTTCCGCAAAAGTAGGGTAGACATTTCCTGCTTTCATATATTAGCATTTCAATTTTGCAATTTCAATTCTGCAAGCGTAGATTAGCATTTCATTCCTGCAATTTCATTTGAGCAGAATAGATTAGTCTTTTCCTGCTTTCATTTCAATTTCGCATTCTCATTTCAGCAAGGTAGTTGGTTGCAGTTCAATCTATTTTAGTTTTGCAGGTACCAGCAGAGAAAAAAAAAAACAAAAGCAAAAAAGTCTTTCCATTTCATGCCTCGTAGGAACATAGATAAAACTGGAAAATTCTTACCCAACACCCCCACCACATCACTGAGTCAACCTTCTCTCTTCTCTGGTGACAGTGAGCCAGAAGAACCTATAGGTGAACCTCCTGAGATATACGAAGATCCTATAGCAGAAGAAGAGTTAGGGAACACTCCATCTGAAGCCATGGCTGAAAACCAAAATGGTAGAAGAGAAGATGAAAGAATAGAGGGTGCCTTTCCCATCCGAGAGACCAATGGAGACATGAAAATGAAAAACATAAGTCCTGACGATGAACCACACTAGTTGGTTCGAAACGCGTCGACGAAAGTCTTTCTTATGTGATTTACGCTGAAGCTCTCCTTAACATAAGTCCCTCTGCCCTACCTCACTTCCATGGACTGACTACTGAGGACCCTGATACCTTCCTGTTTGAGTTTGTTTTCCTTTGTCAAACTTATGACTATGTTGAGGATGAGAAAAAGCTGAAACTCTTTCCCTCTACCCTCAAGGACGCGACATTACGCGGGTTCATGGGATTACTTGGAAACAGTATCACCACTTGGGCTCAAATGCAACAAGCTTTCAACACCAAGTACCGGGACTACTATAGGTCCAAGGAAACTAAGGGAGAAATCTTTCGGATGACCATGGGCAGCGACGAATCTTTGGAAGACTATGAGGAGAGGTTCCAACTTAGTTATAAACGGGCCAGTGCACACTTGACCCGGAATCTCTAAAGCTGGTTCTGCTCCGAGGAGTCCCTGAAGACCTTCTGGACACCCTTAACATGCTGGCTGGAGGAGACATCTACCAACTACCTTATGAGGACATAAAGACCGTGTTTAGAAACCATTCTAGGGCGGCCTAGAAGAGAGGTAGGGGGAATCATCTCTCAGCTAGTACCTCTTTCTCCAAGCATGAGTTTGCTAACCAGATGGAAGACCTTAGGAGCAAAATGAGACAGATTATTCCCATGCAACTCGATACCTTCTGAATCAGAAAAAGAAAGAAGAAGCTGAGAGGGCTTTGGCCATTTTTTGTCCTAGATGCACGAGGAAGCATCCCAAGAA
>APFE031338411.1:0-14423 GCA_000404065.3 Pinus taeda
GTCTAAATATTATTATGAGCTAATAATATTTGACTGTTCTATATTTAGACTGAGCAGTCACTCTGCTGTGGTGTCACTTCGCTGTGGTCTAAAAATAGAAGTCCATCTATTTTTCCCAGCTTGATCAATTATCCATAAACAGCAACCTGCAATCCATAGACATGATCCATATGTCTAAAAATAGACATAGTCTAAAAATAGACTTGCGCCAAAAATAGCCTGCGGGCCCACTTAGTGAAGGCGACTCCTTTCCACTAAGCTCCATCATCTTGTTGCAATCTCAACAAGCATTTCTTGTTGCACGCTTTTCAACAGAGCTCATAAGCTCAAGAATAATTATACTCTCATAAACTCAGGACAAATGAAAAAAATGATGAATTCATGCAAACAGTTCCTATTGATGGTTGTAAAGGAAAATAAACCTGATAAAACCAATGTATTTGAGGGTTGTAATGTTGATCAGCAAGCTAACATAGAAAAGATTGTTTCAGAATATGGTGTCTTGTTCCAAGAACCTAAAGGTCTGCCACCCAAAAAGGGAATAGTACATGATATTCTTTTGCAGCAAGATGTTCCATTGCCTAACATTAGGATGTACAGGTTGTTTGCTTTGGAGAATGTTGAAATCAAGAAGCAGGTGCAGGAGTTGCTCGAGAAAGGGTTCATTAGGCCTAGCACATCACCATGTGGGTCACCAATCGTTTTGGTGAGAAAGAAAGATGGCTCGTGGAGAATCTGCATTGACTACCGAGCATTGAATAAGATAACAATCAAAAATCGCTATCCCCTTCCTTGCATAGATGATCTTTTGGATCAACTGAAGGAAGCTATTTATTTCACCAAGCTGGATTTGCACAGTGGATACCATCAGGTCAGAGTTGTAGAGAAAGATGCATGGAAGACTACTTTCAAAACAAAGTAGGGATTGTATGAATGGTTGGTTATGCCTTTTGGCTTGACCAATGCCCCTACTACTTTCATGAGATTAATGAATGACATACTGAGACCTTTTCTTGATGATTTTGCTATTGCGTATCTGGATGACATTCTAATTTTTAGTAAAACGTGGGAAGAAAATTTAAGGCATGTTAAGCAAACATTAGATGTTTTGAAAACAGAAAAACTTTATGTTAAACTCTCCAAATGTGAATTTGGCAAAACCTCTCTAAATTATTTGGGTCATATAGTAGGAGGAGGTGAATTGAAAATAGATCCCTTTAAAGTGGTAGTCATTGTAAACTGGCCTAAACCCAAGTTTGCTACAGAAGTGAGAAGCTTCCTAGAAGCAACACAATAATGGAGGAAGTTCATTTCAAATTTTTCCTCAATTGCAACTCCCTTACATGCCTTGACAGCATTGAACAAGGTGTTTCAGTGGGGAGGAAAACAGCAGAAAGCCTTTGACAGCTTGAAAGAAAAGATTAGTACAACACAGGTACTAGCACTACCAGATCTACAAAGACCATTTGAGATCCAAACTAATGCCAGTGACTATGCCATGGGAGCAGTGTTGACACAGCACGGTAAACCCATATGTTAACATTCTGAGACTTTTAATCCTGCAGTAGTTAACTATCCTACATATGATAAAGAATTGTATGCATTAGTTTAGTGTGAAAAAGTGGAAACATTACTTAATGGGCAAGGAAACAGTAATACATACTGATCATCAGCGACTTCAATACCTACACTCCCAAACAAAGTTGCAGCAATCCAAACATTACAGATGGATGGATTTTCTACAACAGTTTCATTTAGTCATCAGATATAAAAAGGGCATACATAACAAGGTTGTAGACATGCTATCTAGACCCATTATAAAAGCATCTACCATACTTAAGCATAATTTTGTGCTGCATGAAAGCTACATAGAACAATATGCTTAGGATATGGACTTTAAAGATGTATATGCAACTTTGATTCAAGGCAAAAGAATAGAAGAATTGGACTATCACATGAAGGACTCACTCTTATATCATTGTGGGAAACTCTGCATTCCACAAACTAAGAGAGTAAAGATAATTAGGGAAGCACACACTTCTCTGATATCGGGTCACTTTGGGGTAAATAAAACAGCTGCGCAGCTGCAAAGGTTCTGCTATTGGCCAAGAATGAGTGAGACAATTTCTAGATATGTAAAGGGATGTGCTATGTGTGCGAAAAGCAAGCCCAACAACAGAAAGCTAGGCTTGTACACTCCCTTTTCAGTTCCTTCTCACCCTTGGGAAAGCATTTCCATGGATTTTGTTATAGGACTGCCTAAATCTAGGAAAGGTCATGATTATCTATATGTTATTGTGGATAGGTTCAGCAAAATGTGTATTTTGATACCCTGTAGTAAACATATTATAGTTGAACAAACTACAAAATTGTTCTTTGAACATGTATGGGTTCATTTTGGATTACCCACTTCTATTGTATCTGATCGAGACACCAGATTTGTGGGGAACTTTTGGTCAAGTCTGTGGGAACTAATGGACACCAAATTGAAGAAAAGCACAACTTTTCATCCACAGACAGATGGCCAGACAGAAGTAGTTAACAGGACGGTGATCCAATTATTGAGAGGATATTGCAACAAACACCCTAAGCTTTGGGATGAACACTTGTGTTATGTGCAGCATGCTTACAATAGAGCCAAACACTCTTCTACACATAGATATCCTTTTGAGACCTGTCTTGGTTTCATACCAAGGTCTCCTTTGGATTTTGTCTTTGGTAAAGATACCATGGTTGATAGACACAGTGATGTGGACAAGGAAACTAGGTTCATTGAACAGATCCAGGAGATCCACCAGGTAGTACAGGAACGACTGGAAAAGAGCTAGGCCAAGTACAAGGCTAGGCACGATAAGCATCGGATGGAGCATAGTTTTCATGTTGGAGACCAAGTTTGGCTATATATCAGCAAGGACAGGATCCAAGGTGAAAGTAAAAAGCTAAAACCTATCAGGTATGGACCCTTCAGGATACTTGAGAAGATTGGTGAAAATGCTTTTCGCCTTGATCTACCAGCTTACATGCACGTCTACTCAGTCGTGAATGCAGATTGCTTGAGGTTGTTTGAACCTTCAATGGTTGAGGACCCTAAAGAGAAGAGTTAATTACCTTCTGTTGATGACCTGTTACTTGAATATCTTAATGAATTAAGGGAAGACACAGTTGTTGGACAGGAAGGTAAGGACGACGTGCAGTGGACAAGTGGAATACCTCAGAATTGGGCTTAAAGGTTTGAATCTGAGCAGTGCGAAGTGGATTGAGATTGGGCAAGTGAGACCGCAGTTTCCTCACTTAGTCGATGCTTGAAGAAAACCAACTTTTGGTGGTCCAAAGCTCTTTTAGTGGGAAGGCTGTGATCCGAATTGGATCCATTAAATACTGGCAAAGAACCATGATTGTATCAGGTTGAGACGAATCTCAAAAATTCCAAAACAGCGATCAAAAACACCCTCAACCAGTGGCAATGGAATCCAGCGTGGAATGACGAGGACCTCGTTCAAAGCGCGCTGACAGAGGCCCATGGAGATTGCGCAGGAGGTCAAAGTATCCCTTAGGAGCCCCGGATCGGGAAAAGGAGGTGATTTTTGATGCGCGATTAGCGCCTCGCTAGGCAAAAAGGGCCAAAATGGAGGAGCCTTAAGCACTCGATCACGTGGGAGCCAGATAACCGCGGGCAAAGAAATGAAAAGCGCTAATAGTACAAGGCGAGACCTGTGCTATGGAAACTGGCGGTATTGATCGGGGCACCCTCTAATGGTAAACGATTTTGGAGGAGGCAGAGCGATCCCACTCAACGATCGACACGTGGCGGCGGAGGTGAGAGAAAACCGTCGTTGACTGTGCGTTATCAGTCGAGCAAGTCAACTGCGCAGGACGTGCTTATGACGTTGGATCTGGAGGAGCCCAGATTGGTGGCTCAGATTGCACTCGATGGACAAAGCAGAATCGACAGGGAATTAAGCCGCGTTGTAAAGGGATTTGGAATTCGTTTGACCGCCACAGTGGAGGAAGAACGCATCCACGACGTAACTGAAGAAACGAACCGACGAGAAGGCTGGTGCTGTTCAGATGAGGACACGTGGCCACTCCCTGAGCGTTCATGCTGACGCTGAGCAGGGAACTCCAAGCGTAACTGCAGAAGGCAAATCGACAGAGGCGAAAGAGAAACCGAACAAGCATGGAAACGAATGGCTAAAAGCCATGAATAGAGACAGAATACACAGTCAAGTCGGAGTGAAGTCTGAGAGACGATGGAAAAATACTAGAATCCCGAGAGGAGGACAGAATACACATAGAAGAAGGCAGTAAAGCAAGAGAAAAGTAGGAAGAGATAGAGGGCCGAGCTGACCATGGGCAGCATCAAGCACCACCGAGCTTGAGAGATTCAAGCCACCCCATAGAGGGATCTGTCTGGGCTGAGCACCACGTTGGGCTCTTACCACTGTAGACTAGAAGGTCACAAAGCTAGTGGGAAGAAGAGACTGTGTACTCTAGTGGCTTGGGGAATCCAAGAACCACCTTGCCAAGAAAAACCTGCTTCAGGAGAACTCACATCGAGTCCCTGCATTGTAATTCTCTGCTTAAAGACACAATAAAACAAGGCCACCACTAAAAGTTGGACTAGAGACATAGCCCTGGAGAATAGGGTGAACTCCTCATTAAAATTACGCGTGTCTTTGTGGTTGCTTGTTGTATTTCTCTGTTGTCTTTCCATTTAAATGTTTGTGTATTGGCAATCTGATCGATCCGTTGCTTAAATAACACAGAACACACACCAGCACATGAGTCTGTAATACCTTTTGTTTGATAAATCTTCGACTGGTGTCACTCATAGGGTGATTATCAAATCATGTACTAGCTTTCAATTCAGAAGCCTATCTCTAGCGATTTCTTATTTCTTCATTTTTTGGTGAGATAATGGCATTGTTGTTAGAGAGGGGTAGGGAGAATAACAATAGTTCTCACTATGTAAATAACTTCATTAATTTTTAATTAATGTTTGCATTTTTGTTGATTTCTTAATTATTATAATTTTTTATGAGAAACTCCCTCCTAATGGTTTATTAGCATACTGGAAAACATATGACTTTTGGATGCCATCAGTGTTAGCTTCAGTTTGTAGGGTTGTCCTAGTCCATGCCTCTGGTGATTTCTTTAATTCTTCAACTTGCATATAAGGAAACATTCCCAATTCTTGAATTTAAGATAGTGGAATTCCCTCTAGACTCAAAAAAACATGTTGTGAAAAAAATATTGTAGATAATATAAAATGATTTATACTAACGTAAATGATTGATCATGATTCACACTCGATGGATTCTAGAGAATCCCTCACAAACCCTTCAAAATTCATGAGGAACATATTGATTGCAATAAATCTTCAATTCTCGATGTTCAAAAATTCATAAAATAAAATGCCAAACCACAACTTAGATAGCATAAATTATAAGATCTTCCATAGAATTGAAACACTAACCCTCTAACCAACATCATTAGAATACATCTCCTTTAAAATTTGATACTTAATTTAAATAAAGTTGACTAGTCCATAACTTTGAACTAATATGGAGGTAAGTTAAAAGAAAACGAATAGTGTATTAGCTTAATAGAAATTGAAATAAAATATTTAAACCAAAAAATATACATCTAAATAAGACATATATTCAGTGTACCTTTTATTAATTTATATAACTTTCAAGATTATAGAATATTAACATATATTTTATTATATATAAATTTAAAAAGTCCATCTCTATTTCAAAGATTGAATAATATATGGTCATTTTTAAAGTTGAATAATATAATGGTCATTTTAAACTTTTATGGAACAATTTTCGTAATGTAATTTTTATTATAACTAAAACATTTTTATCTCAATGCAAACTTTTATTTAAAGAGATATTTATTAATTTAAATACTTTCCTATTCTACATAAATATAAAACATTACCTATATTACACAACGTAAAATGTCATGATTTCTGGTGAGAGAAATCACTTATTGTCATTCATGTGTAGTGATGAAAATTTGTATGTATAAGAAAATCTTAGGAATGAAACCGTCTATTAAGGAAAATGTTTAATTAACGTATCACTCTTAAACTATTGTATATTTTAATAATATTTATTTAATTTACAATATCAATGTTTTGTTAAAATATATTAATTTGAAAATATACTGATTATTATTTTGTTTAATATTATTTTTTAATTAATATTTATTTATATTCAATAAATAAATTTTCTATTAAAATTTAATTTAAAATTATTGAAAGTTGTATTTTAAAAATAAAAATACAAAATAATAATTTATATATTGTTTTTTTTTTCTTAATTCAATTTGTATTATTTTATAGATGATTATAGATAATTATGTAATTTTGTATTTTAATTTCTAATGAATAGTAATTAATTTTTAATCAATTTGCATTATTTGTGTGAGGCACATATATATATATGGTAATTGTGACAATATGAATTGGAGGATTTGGAATAATAAATATATAATTTGATTAAATAATATGTTTACACAACTCATTAGGAACACATGAGCACTGATGAGAGTTATGATAATATGAGTGGAAACAAGTAAGCACTAATGAGGGGTTGTTAGATAATCACATTGAGTAAGCTACTAGATTTGTGAAGAGAAATTTGAATTTGGAATAATTCTTTGCCTTTTTCCGCTATTGAAAACTCACTGAATGATGTGGTTGAGGAAGCTACCTTCCAAATTGAGCACTGATACGAGTTATGATAATATGAGTGGAAACAAGTAAGCACTAATGAGGGGTTGTTAGATAATCACACTGAGTAAGCTACTAGATTTGTGAAGAGAAATTTGAATTTGAATAATTCTTTGCCTTTTTCCGCTATTGAAAACTCACTAAATGATGTAGTTGAGGAAGCTACCTTCCAAATTGATGGAAGTTGGGTGGTAGATGAAAATTTCCTTTCAAAAATTAATGGAGGGATGTGTGAGAGCATTGAGTGGGAAAAAACTTTGAATGACCAAGAACTACCTTGGGAAATGGGTGAATCACAAAGGTCTGAGCATGAGAAAACTTTGGAGTAGAGAGAGACCCATGGGGGAGAAGCACTCAGGGAAAGACCAAATTTGACAGAGACCTACTACTGGAAGAAATAACATAGGGCGTGTGAGTGCTTGGAGAAGCTAATTTACAAGTAGAGTATTTCCATTCCCCAATAGAATGATAGCTAGAATTTCTTAGCAATTATAACTTGATTTGGTTGCCCAAATATCTCAATGGCAAGGCCATGCATGAATGGTTCATTGTCATAGTGCTTTTGGTGATTTAAGCATGATTTGGCCACCCAAAGACTGTGAAAATTTCAAACCTGAAATCCTATTGCAACAACTGAAATTATTTTTTCTAATTGTTAATTAACTTAACAATTTATTTGATACGAAAAATATCAAATAAATCACACTACAACCTTCAGAAATAAAACTGTGAAAAATAATAGCACTAGAAACTGAGAAATATTCTAGCACACACAAAAATTTGACACACTTAGTTTTAGAAAAAATTCCCCGGAAAACCCAACTTAGGAAAACTGGTGCAGCAGTTGAGAATTTTTATTATTATGTAATAGTGAAATAATCTTAGTACAATTTGGATTTTGAATACTAGCTATCCTATAGAGAAAATAATGGAAAAAATTATCTAAGGGAAATTACTCTCTCTTCAAGAAATCCCGACACTTGATTGCCTCTAAAACCCAAGTCGTCCACCTTGCCATGTGCAACTTCTACGTCACCCCTAAACAGCCTGCTACATGCTTAGCTCGAAACAACTACAAATCAAGCCAAACTGCATGTCGCTAAATGGGAAACTATCTCTCTGGTACTCTGGAACTGATTTCCGACCTTTGGAATTGATAACCAGCTTCACCCCAATGAAATCGAATTGCTCTCTGAAGATTTGGCACTGCCTCTTGGAAAAATTCTGGTCTCTCTACAGTGTACCCATTGGATTTGGGTAAATATTCCTTCAAGTTCACTGTCCTTGCCCATTTTTGTTTCTACTTCCCTTCTGAAGCTTGAACTCTTATGTGAACAACTTCTCTCTGGAAAAATCAAACTCTCTAAGAAAATCAATCTCTCTTTGTGTGTTCTCCATCTACCCATCGACTTCTTCTTATAATCTTATACTGGGACTCCAACGGCTAAAATTAAATCTTAATCGATTTCTAAGATCATATCGGAGTCGATCTGTGTGAGTTTCTAGATGATTCACATCTTATCTCAATTAATTTTGATTAGTTAATCCCTTTTCCTAAGTTTAGACTTAGGAAATATTTAAAAATAGGTTAACTATCTAATTGAGACACTTTTAAATGGACTTTCCATAAATGATTTTTAGGTTATGGAGAACTCCAGTCTTATAGATCCCTATACTACTAGTGTAACCCCTTATTGTTATTAGTACCACCGCCTTATTATATTGTTGTGCCCATGTAGTCCCCATATTGTAATTATTGTGCCCCATAGAAGCCCACTATTGTTATTATTGTTATGTCGGCCCCGATTGTATTATGAACCCTCAAACTCCTATATATAAAAGGAGGTCTTGTCATTTGTATCATTCGGGAATTGTACATTTATGTAATGTAAAGGAGGTTTCCCCCTTGAAGAGGCTTATTTCTAAGGCGTTCATCTATCTTTTCTATATTTTTGTGAGTTGGTTTCCTAACATTTGGTATCAGAGCTTTAGATTCTAGGATTTTCATTGCTCCAAACAGGTCATCGTGGAATTTTCGCTATAACTGTGTTTTTGCGATGTTGCAGAAGCTAAAAAAAAAACACCCATTTCAGCCAAGATTGCATTGAAGCTTGCACCCGAATTTCAGATGTTGTCTCGCTATATTTTCGGTGATATGATCTGATGAAGTTAGGGTTTATGAAAGCTCCAGAATTTCATCTAAAACAAGTCATCGTGTAAGTTTCACTATAACGTGTTCGCTATGAAGTTTCAGAAGCTAATAATAAAACCCATTTGCAAGGAAAGCGGTCTAAACCTCAGGTCCGAATTTCAAATCTTTTCTCGCTATATTTTCGGATATATGATCTAAGGAAGTTAGGGTTTTTTCAGACTCCCAAATTACATCTTAAACAAGTGACCTTGGGAAAATCATCATAACTTTCTCTCTGAGCATGAGATTAAAATTTCGTAAGAAGTTACAGAAAGAGGACGGACTATAGTTTCCTATTTATATCTTTCAGATCCGAAGGTCACAAAAGTGACACGTGGCACTTCATGCAAGTTTTCTCTTCTGAAAATGTATATAATCAGATCATCTTGGGAGATTGTGCATAACTCTTTCTTGGACAATCTAGTTTTGATTAGATTGGTGGCATTGGAAAGAGGATGCAGAGGGCTACTGCACGTTGCAACTTCAGAACTGGAAAATCTGAAATTACAGAGTTATAGTCATTTCAATATCGAGCTCCTAAAATCAATAAAATGCAATATGAGGAAGTTTGATGGCAAGGATCCGGTAAATTGGATACTACATATGGAGCAATATTTTGATCTACATGAGGTGCAACTGTTACAAAAGGTACGTATTTCATCTTCATATTTAGAACCAAATCAATTTTTATGGTATAAAGGGTTGTGTTCTCGTAAAGCACTTGTCACTTGGTCAATTTTCACGGAAGAAATAATAGCACATTATGAGGATACAAAGAGTAACACCTTCTTTAGCCAATTGATAAATCTCCAACAAAAAGGTTCAATGGCAAAGCACATTGAGGATTTAAAAAAATTGATATATGGGTAAATGATATTCCAGAGAAGAAAAGGATTAATTTCTTCATAGGGACTTTAAAGGATAACATTCAACATGAGGTTCATCTTTGGGAACCTGATTCAATGGAGAAGGCATTCAGGTTGGCAAGAAAAACTGAAAGCGGAATTATGGAAACAAGGAATCCTACCACTCACAACTATAAATATGGAAGTGTTTTTCCTTTTAGCCTTCCACAACCTACAAGGTTTTCACGACAACAATTGGAAGAAAAAAGGAAAAAAAGGACTTTGTTACATTTGTGATAGAAAATACACTAAAGGTAATAAGTGTGCTGAGCATAAATTATTTTACATAGATTGTGAAGAGGAGGAAGAAAAGGATCAAGAAAGATCAAAAGAAGAGGATATACACCAGGAACCAACCCTAGAGAAAGAAAAAATTAATCCAAACATATCTTGTAAAGCACTGGAAAGAAATACCAGTCCTCAAACTCTCAAGATAGAAGGACATATCAAGAAAAAAGTGTTCAAGAAGTGAAAGAACACATTGAGAAAGAAGAAATCAATCCAACCATATCTTGTAATGCATTGGTCAGAATTAGCACTCAATCTATCAAGATAGAAGGACATATCAAGAAGAAAAAGGTAATAATGTTGATTGATTCGAGCAGTACGCATAATTTTATTCATTGTAAAATAGCCAAGGAATTGAATTGCTTCCAATATCCAACACCAAAGTGTCAAGTGATGGTTGCAAGTGGAGGAACCATAAATTTATCTAGAAAGTCCCATAATATCAAGTTACCCATCGGAGAATATCTATTGAATAGCCCAATTCCTTCCATTCCAATGGGTGGTGTTGATGTTGTACTAGGAGTCCAATGGCTACAATCTCTAAGTACAATAGCTTTTAATTTTCAAGAATTTTTCATGAAATTTTCTTCGGAAGGAAAGGAGGTTGAATTAAGGTGTATGACAAGGAAACCGTGAAAGATAATCAGCTATAAAGGACTGACAAAGCTTCTAAAGAAATAAAAACGAGGTGTAATTGCACAATTATGTTCGCTAGAGGTTCCCACATCGAAACCATCTATTTCTCGAGATCTCCAAAAGGCCTTGGACAATCATTCCAAGGTATTGGATACTCCCAAAGGCCTCCCACCTATTCGTGATCATGATCATTCTATTCATTTGATTCCAGGAAGTGTTCCTCTAAACATCAGGCCTTGCAGATATCCCTATGCCCAAAAGAGTGAAATTGAATGTATGGTTGCAGAAATGCTAGAGGCTGGTATAATTCAACCTAATCAAAGCTCTTTCTCTTCTCTAGTAGTATTGATGCACAAGAAGGATGGGTCATGGTGCATGTGTCTGGATTATAGGGAACTCAACAAGTTCACTATTAAAGATAAATTTCCCATTCCTGTCATTGATGAATTATTGGATGAATTGCATGGATCAATTTACTTTGCCAAGTTGGATCTTCATTCGGGATATCATCAAATCAGAATGAAGACTAAAGACATTCTGAAAACAAAATTTAGAACTTGTGAGGGTCATTATGAATTTTTGGTCATGCCTTTTGGCCTTACAAATGCACCTTCTACATTTCAAGGTTTGATGAATTCCATTTTCAAACCCTTCCTTAGAAAATTTGTGCTAGTATTTTTTGATGATATACTAATCTACAACAAGTCTTAGAAGGGTCATGTTCAACATGATGATAGGGTGCTCAAACTATTGGAGGATAAACAATTATATGCAAAAAGCTCCAAATGTTTCTTTGGAGTACAAGAGGTGGAATATCTGGGTCATGTTGTATCTCATGAAGGTGTTAAGGTAGACCCTAGCAAAATTAATGCCATTAAGGAATGGAAAATCCCCACATCCATAAAGCATCTGTGATGATTTCTCCGGTTGACAGGGTATTATCACAAGTTTGTTAAGAATTATGGGAGAGTAACAGCACCTCTGACGATATTATTGAGGAAAAATGCATTTTCATGGACTCCAGAAGCAATAAAGGCCTTCGAACATTTTAAAGAAGCAATGTGCCAAGCAACAGTCTTAGCTATGCTAGACTTCACAAAAACCTTTATTGTGGAATGTGATGCTTCAGGGAATGGAATTGGTGCTATTTTAATGCAAGATAAAAGGCCCATTGCTTTCGAAAGTCATCCAATCAAAGGAAAGTATTTACACAAAGCTATTTATGAGAAGGAAATCTTGGCAATACTATATGCACTTAAGAAAGGATGACCCTACCCAATGCGAAGACACTTCAAAGTAGCAACGGATCATGATAGTCTTAAATACTTTTTAGAACAAAGATTATCCTTTAAAGAGCAACAAAAATGGGTCACAAAGATGTTGGTTTATGACTTTGAAATCATCTACAAAAAAGGGAAGCTAAATGTTGCGGTAGATGCACTCTCAAGAAAGGATGAGGACATGGAAGCATTGTTTTGTGTTATTTCTATTATCCAACCAGATTGGATAAACAAAGCAAGGGATGAATAGAAGAAGGATGAAGAAGTGTGGCCACTCATTCAAAAGTTGCAGAATATCCCATTTCAAACAAGATTGTAAGAATCTTGAGAAAGAAAGACATAATCACTCAGTTCTCAACACTCAGAACAATTAGACAAAGTATGAGGTATGTCAAAGATAATATTGATAGATATCAACTTAAAGGAGTTTATAAAATAGATTGTTCATGTGGGAAAAGTTACATTGGTGAAACAGGTCGTTCCTTGCAAACTAGACTGAAAGAACATGTAGCGGATATTAGGAATGATAGGTCTCGTACTTCATCCCTGGCAGAGCATTCCTCTAAAACTAAGCACCATCTCTGTCTGGAAAACTCCTCAATTGTCGCAAGAGAAGAATATCATCATAGGCGAAAGGTTAGAGAGGCTCTTGAGATTATGAAACACCTATATAATCTCAACAAGGACAATGGCATCGAGATTAGCAGCTACTGGTTTCCCTTAATTAGAGAAATTAAGACCTCCAATACATCCTAGGTTTAACTCTCAATAGGTAGCTATCTCCCTTCCCTTTCCTCTTAGGTAAAATTAGCAAGATCTAGTTTTATTTCTTTTATTACTAATGCTGCTCTTAATAATCAATCTCAAGACATTAATAATTAAATTTAATAAATAACTATAATCTATTAAATTATTATAATAAATTAAGTAGTAGAAATTTTAATATTACTGACTATTTATTAATATGACTTATTAAATGTAAGTATATTATTAATCAAATCAAAATTAAAATTATTATTATTTACTAAATAATATTAATAAAAATTAAGTAATTTTTTTATATTATTTATAACTATATTACTAAGTATTAATTATTATTTATATTAATTATTTACTATTATTATTTAATAAAATTATATAAAATTATCACTAATTATTATTATAAATTATTAGTATTTATTATTAAGTTATATAAAAATTGAGAATAAATCCAATTTTAACCCCTAAAATAATCTCATTTTAATATTCAATTTTAATAAAAATTGATTATTATTATAATAAATAGTAGTTATTTTAACATTTATTAAGTATTATTAATATTTATTATTTATAAATAACTTAAATAATAATAAATTAGTAATAAATTATTTATAACATTATAATATTATTATTTAGCTATTATTATTATTATAAATTAACATAAATTATAATTATTATTACTGTTTAATTATCATCATAATATCATATATTATTACATATATGAGAATTAAAGTAAAATAAAAAACCTAAATATTTGGATAATATTAATTATTAAGTAGCCAACTTTTATTTATCCTTAAATCATAAGAGCTTACGTCATAACTATTTAAATCTTGCAATTGAGCTCTTCTACTATCAACATTCAAAAATAGTCCTGATGATGGATCCTGTTGGGATTTGAAACGTTGACAGATTATGGGTATTACTGTGGGTTCTCTAGTTACTAACTCAGAAAATATTGCCAGAACTTGATGAGGAAGGAAAAATCATATTGGAGCCTGGAGTAGTCACATAAACAAGAACCCGATAGCTACAGAATCGATCAATTTCAGAGTATCTCATCAGTGGAAGAACTTACCTATTGAAAATTCCACATGGGAGGACAATAATTTTATACAGAAGCATCAAGAGCTACTCAAGCATTGAGGAAAACACTTTTTGAATGAGAGGGGCATGTTAGGTCCCTATACTACTAGTGTAACCCCTTATTGTTATTAGTACAACCCCTTCTTATAGTGTTGTGCCCATGTAGTCCCCATATTGTTATTATTGTGCCCCATAGAAGCCCACTATTGCTATTATTGTGCCCTTAGATTATTATTGTTATGTCAGATCTGATTATATTATGACCCCTTAGACTCCTATATATAGAAATGAGGTCTTGTCATTTATATCATCCAAGAATTGTTCATTTGTGTAATGTAAAGGAGGTTTCCCCTTGAAGAGGCTGATTTATAAGGCATTCATCTATCTTTTCTATCTTTTTGTGAGCTAGTTTCATAACAAACCTCTAAATGGTTAAATTGATTCCTATATAGTCTAAGTAAGATGTAGGTGACTCCAAGTGAAATGTAAAAAAAATATGAACAATATAATCATAGATAAAAATTATATTAATT
>APFE031338411.1:22877-42399 GCA_000404065.3 Pinus taeda
AGCTAAAAGAATACTTCGTTATGTTCGAGGTACAATACAGTTTGGGATTCATTACAGTGCCAAAGCAACTCCTCTATTAGTTGGTTTCACTGATTCTGATTGGGCTGGTGACTCTGATGATCGGAAGTCTACTGCCGGTTATGTCTTCACTCTTGGTTCAGGACCTATTACATGGGCTTGTAAGAAACAGGCTGCCATTTCTCTTTCGTCAGCAGAAGCAGAGTATCGTGGTGCCTTGGAAGCTAGTAAGGAAGCCTTGTGGCTTCGTCAGATCCTATCAGAATTGGGCTTTGAGCAGCAGCATCCGACTACACTTTGGTGTGATAATCAAAGTGCCATTCAGCTTTGAAAAGATCCAGTTCAGCATCAGCGCAGCAAACACATTGAACTACACATGCACTTCATCAGAAAGCTCATTCATGACCATGTTCTTGAAGTGCAATATTGTTCAACAGATGATCAAGTTGCAGACATCTTCACAAAGGCTCTCACAGAGGCTAAGTTCACTAAACTTCGATTTATGGTTGGAGTTCAGGAAGTTGTCACTAAGGGGGGATAGGCTCTAGTGCCTCCTTCCTTCTCCTATTGTGTCATATTTGTAAATCCTTCAATCCTATCCCAAGTTGTTCTAAGGGGGGATGTTAGGATATTCCGACACATAGGAAATAGTTAAGTTCAACTTGGTCTAGTATAGAGTTAGGTATAGAGTTAGGTAAAGTGTGTTTCTTTACCGTTGTACATTTTGTAACTTACAATCCGACGGTCACGATATGTAGTGATCCGACGGTTCATTCTCTCCTCGGTATTACCGACACTTGATCCGTGGCTTGACACCCGATTGGTCCATGAATTCTATTTAAAGCGCATGGAGGGTCATTTGTAGGTTAACCGTGCATGAGAGAAGCTTATGTAAATTTTCATTCTTTTATTAATAAATTGCCTGTAGTAGCCACGTTGGCGCAGGCCGTGGACTGTTTCCCTCTCTGAGGGTTTTAACCACGTCAAAATACTGGTGTATTGATCTGTGATCTGTTTGTGAGCGGTGTCCTTTTGGTGTTCTGTCTGAGGAACTTACCCTGTAAATTCCTACACAAACTCCCACCAATTGTCTATGAAATGTACCATTTACTTCTTTTGTTTCATCATCACCGCTAAGTTTAACATTCCGTTATTGTTTCATCATCACTGCTAAGTTTAACATTCCATTATAGTGATGTAGATGTTGATTTACATCCATTCATGTTGAATCAACTAATTAATTCATATGCATATTTGCTTTGTTTGACCAAAGTTCTACCATTATCTCTCCAAACTTCAAGCTCTAAACAATAATGCAATTTTGCAAGATTCTTCATTTCAAATTCATGTGACACACACCTTTTGATGTTTTCAATTAACCCGATAGCACTTCTTGTTATGATAGAATAATTTATCAATCTTCACATACCAAGACTTGGGTGCTTGTTTGAGTCCATATGGTGCTTCTTTAACTTGCAAGCAAGATGTTTTTCTCCATGTTTTACAAAGGATTATGACCAAACAAGATAAAATTCCTCCTTTAATTTTCCATTCGACATCTAACTTATTTAGCTTTCCATTATGTGTAGTTTTCAATGCAATCATCATTCTAATGGTGTTCATTTTAACTACTAGTGCAAAAGTTTCTTCATAATCTAACCCTTGTTTTTGTGAATAACCCTTGTTATGAGCCTAACTTTATATCTTTTTTTTGTGAGCAAAAGTAAGACCTTTCATTTTCTATTGAACCAAGTTATAATAAGTACATATATTTGGTGACCTCAACCTGCCCCGAAGGGAAACCGGGTCTGTTGGCCACCTGAAGTCTTTGAAAGCCAACCAGTAATTAAAAAGTAACAGCCTATCTATCCATGCCAGGTGAACTATACTACCAAACTTGCTAAACTTGCTTCCTTTCAACATTATAAACAAACTGTAAACAAATAGAGGGCTCGACTATCTAACAAAAAATCCAGGAACGAAACTTGACAGTTTAGTCTATCGCATTTTCACGAGGGGTATCTTCAACTTTTGTCTCTGGCACTATCTTCTTCAGAAGTTGTTGAATTTATTCCAGCTCGCTGTCTTGCATGAGCAGGGTGATCTGGAGGTTCTTCATTTCTCTCCGTAAGTATGGGATGCCCTGAGCCATTTCTGCCATTTCCATTGCTTTTGCCATAATTCTCTTAACAACCCAGTAAAAATGAAGGGCCTGCTTATATAGAGACAGGTGGCTTTTGGTGTTACCTGGATCAGGAATCAAATTTCCCGAGTCCTCCATCTCTGTTTCTAAGTCCTCCTGGAGAGCATTGGGCTCCATTTCCTGGATTATCCTACGTATCTCAGCATCGATGCCTTCATTGTATGCTTTCTCTGCTTCTTGAACCATTTGATTCATGGTTCTTCGTCCACGTCGCTGGTCAGCTAGAGCTTCTGAACTCTATTCTTGCCTTTCAAATTTCAGCCCTCTACCTCTACCTCAGCGTCCTCTACCTCTGCCTGGATGCATGGGTTTTTTCCTTGCTGCTGGCTCGCTTCACTGTCCAATTTCAAAAATTATGTTCTCTGTTAAATCCTCCCCTCCCTATCCTCTGGTTCTCTTCTCCTGATTTGTTTTTCCATCTTGCTAGTCTCTCCCTGGTCTCTGGATTTTCCTTTCTCCTCCTTTCCTCGCACGTGTTTGGTGAGGCTTCTCTATTATTCACACTTCCTCATTAAACGTGTGTTCCTCTATCGCCACCTGGCCCTGGTCTATGCCCTCCCATGTTCCTCGCATGGTTCTGACCTGTTGTATCTTGCTTCCCTCCATATTCGTGCCAACCTCAATCTTTCCCACACTCTCCTCATCTATTTTTAAACTGGTATTGTGATAGCCTAGCTCCCGGCCTTTCTCCTCTTGGTTACTCCCTGCAAATGTTTTGTGTCTTACAGTTTCTAAGCTCTTGCCTGTGCTCACTGTCTGAGCATAAGTTTGATTCACCTTGGTGAGCCTATTCCAGATGCGAATCTCGGCATACCACTCTTTCTTTACTACTCTGCGCCTCCACCCTTTGGTGCAATGCCACTACTCCTTTACTGCTTTGCGTCTCCTCCCTTTGGTGCGTGTAGTCTTTTGGGTTGCCCTTGTCTTCTCTTATTAACCATGTGCCAGCTACCTTCCATCCTCTCGCATCAATGCTGTCGGTCTTACACTCTCCCCTCATCTCTTGATCACTGCCCTTCTTGCCATCAACTATCTTCATTACCATGTCATTTCTTGGCCTCAGGATCTTGCCGGTTCTGAAAGCCATCATGAAAACTTGAATGGTTTTAATGTTTCGTGGTGACACGCCCTGCCACCTCTCTACTTTCATTGTTTTGTCGTGCTTCTCCACCTTCTCCACCCCGATTGGGGGCCATCTGTAGATTTTTTCATGCAGTTGTAGTCTCTTTGTCATCCTGAGTGATAATTGAGGTAAGGATCTCCCATCATGGCTTGTCCACCTGCGTTGGCCATATGCTATCTACCTTCCCATCCTGTTCATTGCATCCCCAGTTGGCTAGGAAGTCAGCTGCTTTGTTTCCTTCCCTTTTTACATGGTTAAAAATTTTGTAGTCTATGTGCTTCATGGTGTCTGCCAAGTCTTGAATTAACCACGCTGTCCTCTAGCTCTTCACTACCTGTTCCAAATCTTTACCATTATTCAATTTCCTAAGACTTTCAATAGCTAGCTACGAGTCCCCTTCAATCTCCACCTGAGTATAACCATTTCTAATTGTTATTCTGATGCCTTGGTATACTGCCATCAATTCTGCTTCATTATTACTCACTATACCTCCCTGATCCACATAGACCCATCTGGTACATCCTTGGCTATCTCTGAATATACTCCCGAAACCTGCTGGCCCCGGGTTTCCTTTGGAAGCCCCATCGAAATTCAATTTGATGAAGTTTTCTTCAGGGTGGATAAACTTAGACAGACTCTTACTCTGGGTTTTCTAATTTCTTTTGCTTTGAGGATGGATCATGCTCGACTTCAAATCTAAACTGTCTAAGATTCGACTTTCTTCTGGGGTTGTTTTCCAGTCCTCTTCCTCCCATGCTTCCACTAGAATAGTCTCTCTTATGATAATCTTGTTTCGCTTCCAGATCGATTCAATAAGGTTGGCTTTGTCTTGAAATATTCTTAGATTTATTTCTTTCCATATTAGCCATATATTGAATCCCATTTCCAAACTCCAGGCTCTCCTCACCACCTAGCATGAAAATTGACCTTTTCCCCACTAGAAGATGGTTCGTTTGATGTCCTGGGGATCCCTGTTTGATTTTCCCAAGAGATTTTCGATTTCAACCCATTGTTGTAGGGCGATGGGGCATGAATTCAGGAGGTGTTCCTGTGTTTCTATGTCTTGTTTGCAGAGGCTACACCTGGGAGGTCCGTAGAAACCTCTCTTTTGAATATGGTCCCACGTCAAGAATCTTCCTTTTCCCGCCAGCCATGCGAACAGGGTTACCTTTGGCCACCATTTATTCATCCATATTTGTTTCCAACCTGGTTCCTCCTCTTCTTGTACCTGATGAGTGGTTAGATAGTATGCTTCCTTTACCGTAAAAGTGCCTTTTGTTGATCTTCTCCATCGAAGAATGTCCACGCCTGTTCTAATTTTTATCCTTCTTGATTCCACTTCTTTTGCAAATACCATTCTCTGTTCAGGATCTATATTATTGTCCCATTCTTCTAGATTCCTCCAAATTCTCCAGGTCTCATCTTGCCTTTCTTCTTTCCAATACTCATTCACATAATGTAACCCTTCTATTGTTGCCCTTTGATATGTGTCTTGCAAAAGTTGGAGCCCCACCAATCTCTCTCTTTGCTAACAGGCTTCCTCCCAAAATTTGGCTGTATTCCCATTCCTTATTCCCAGAAAGCATGTCTGCTTATAATGTCCCTGTTTTGGCTTGCCAGGTCCCATATTGTGGAGCCCCTTGGGACTTCCTCTAATCTAAGAATGTCCTTCACATATGTAGGCATTGAGTATTTTTGTGTCCAGATCTTTTTCCATAGATCCTCTCCTCCCCTCATCCAGCTCCACCATAGCATCGCTCCCAGAACTCTATTCATAGTACCCGGATCCCTAAGACCTAGGCCTCCCTCTTCTTTATGCTTTGTTAAGCCTTCCCACGATATAAGAGCCCATATTTTTTGCTATTTTGGACCTCCCCAGATGAATTTTCTAAATATTTCTATCATTTTTGTACACACTCTGTTACACAACAATTTGTCACCGTCCTTGTTACCCCTTCTCCCGCATCTTGGAGGACTCATTCCAGGACCTACGAGAAGTGACATGACCTGCAAACACTTGCGTTACATTCCCCTTAACATGAACTTTATTTGCCTTGAAGACATCTCCTGCTAAAAACCCATAAAAATAGCCCTTTCTCCATTGGCGCGGTTCCATAGAGCAGCCCTCGCGCCAATGGGGGAAATCCTCCAAAGAGGGCACGCCAGTTGGTGCTCTGTCATAGAGTCATACTCGCACCAACCATAATCAGTGGTGTTTTTTAACAAACAAATGGCAGAAGATTCATCCTAACAAATTCCTGGACTGAATCTATCTTGAGTTGGGTGGTTTGGCTTCAGATCTCCATAGAGAGGAAGTGGTTTGCTACCTCTCATGGAAGCTTCTTTAGTGATAAAGCCAATCCCATGATTATTGTGGATGATCCCAACTCCCCTTCCTCCAACTATAAAAGCTTGTCCATTTTCCTTGGCAAGCTAGTTCCAGGGTTCCATAGTTCCAGAGATTGATAATTGTCAAGTTACCAAGAGCTTCATGCTGCAAGAGCCTTCTTCATTCCCATACGGCCAAATCTAAGTAAGGAGATTCTTGTCCAATAACCAAAGAGAGAGAGGCTTGTTCCTATTTCCAACAAGCTTTGCAAGACATGTGCTGCTGACTACCCAGCCAAAGGAGAATCTGACATCAGAACTATGGTTGTATTCTTCTTTGTTTATCATTAATAAACGACTATTGTTATGGTTCCGCTCTTATTGCTATTTGAAATAATGATGAGTTATATCCTTTCTGACTGATATATAGTTGCACATGCTAGATTTTACGTTTGTGTTTGTGTTGTTTCTTGTATGTGCAGGTGTCCATTTGCGGAGATCGTGGGTATCGTGATCTGCCGGAGCAAAGGAACGGGAGTGTCGCCTCTTCTATAAGCACTAGCGTTGGAATCCAATTAGGCCCTCATCATTGGTCTTTAATTTGCAATTAGGAACTTGCGGGGTAGCGTTGTTTGATTGTTGCTAGACCTAGTCTGGGCTAGTAGGGATCGCCTTTGTCCGCAGAGGGGATTTACCTCCTCAACGCACTCCTTTGGGGAATGCCATAACTGAGAGAGGATAAATAGGAATTGCTTGGGGAATTGAGTTAAGAAGAACACGTCTGCCTGCTATATTCAAAGATCAGAATGCCCAATTTGTCAATCTGATCTTAAGTTTCTCCACCGTTTGCTTCCAGTTTGCGATTATTAGAGGGTGTAAGGCTAATTGATTTCCCAGATATTTTGTTGGTAATTCTCTAGATTGGAATCCCAGAGTTTTTGTCAGATGTCCTTTGACTGCTTCAGGTGTGTTGAAGAGGAAAGTGCATGATTTCTCCCTATTAATCTCTGTACCTCAAGCTTCCATGAAAAGGTCTAAAATCCATTTTATCCTCTTGACTTCTCATATTGAAACAACACAAAAAAGCATGATGTCGTCAACAAACTGTTGGTGCGTAATAGGAAGGTTATTTCCCCATGGCCTCAGTCCTTTTATTTTTCCTTCCCTCAGTTCTTTTTTGAGATATCTTCCTAGGCCTTCTGCTGCAATTATGAACAAGAATGGTGATATAGGGTCGCCCTGCCGCAATCCTCTTGTAGCATTGAACATTGAGGTTGTGGATCCATTTAAAAGGATGGAGAAATTTGGGGTTGATACCATCTCATAAATCTAGTTCACCCATCTATTACAAAATCCAAATTCCATTAGAATTGATTTTAGGTAATTCCAATTTAGACGATCGTAGGCCTTAGAGAGATCCAGTTTTACCATCATTCCCATTTCCTTTTTCTGTTTCAGGGAATGAATCAATTCCTGAGATACCACTATTCCATCCAAAATTTGTCTCCCCTCCACAAACCTAGTTTGTTTAGGGGAGATTATACTAGAGAGAATTGGTTTCAGCCTTTTGGCCATTAAAGTAGCAATGATTTTATAAATTACATTACAAAGAAATCAGGCAAAATCCTTGATCCGAATCCGAGTGAGCAGATTTAGGAATAAGAGAGAGAAGAGTTGAGTTTAGACCATGCCATACCTTCTGATGTCTTCGTGATTCCTCTACCACTTCCAAGATGTCTTGCCTTAAGAAGTGCCAACTTGCTTGGTAAAACTCCGCGGTAAATCCATCCGGGCCTGGGGCCTTGTTTTTTTCATTCCTTTCATGATTTCCTCCACTTCCTCCAAAGTTGCAGCCCTCATCAGGGCTAAGTTTTGGTCCCTCGTGATCATTTTTGGAATTCCATTACATGTTCTTCCTATATCTGTTTCTCTGTCCACCTGAGGCTCCGTAAGGATGTCTTTAAAGTGTTTGACTAGAGTCTGTTCCATTCCTTCGTGCTGAGTTATGCGATGCCCGTCCTCATTTTTAATGGAGAAAATTATGTTCCTATGTCTATGCTGAATCATGGCCTAGTGGAAAAATCTTGTATCCTTTTCTCCCTCTCAGAGCCAGTTTATGTGAGACTTTTGTTTCCATAATATTTCTTCCTGTTTTCTCCGTTCTTCAAGTTGGCTTATTAGTCGCCCTTCTTCTCTGCTCCTTTCGTCGCTTCCACCTTCAGATATAATTTCTTGTTGCAGTATTTTCATTTTGTCCTCTAATCATTGCTACTCCCTCAATATATTCCCAAATTCCTCTTTATTCCAATTTTTTATCTTTTCTCTGATCTCTTTTAGTTTTAGATGGAAGGTTTGCATCTTACTCCGCCCTCTTTGTTGGCTTTGGTTCCACCATTCCTCCACCTTTGGCAAAAATTGTTGATTCCTAAGCCAGAATGCTTCAAACCTAAAGGGACATCTTTTGGGGGTCGAGTTGATGCCGATTTCTAGTCTAATAGGCCAGTGATCTGAGCTTATTGCAGGGAGGATCATTGTTTCTACAAAGATATCCATATTCAAGATTTTCTCCAATATTAGAAATCTATGTAGTCTCAACGCAATTTGATTTTTGCCCCCTCTTCTGTTGTTCCATGTATGTAACCCATATATAGTGGGAATATCTACCAGTCTTTGCTCCATTATCATTTCCCTGAAGGCTTCCACATATTGATCTAGTCTTCTTAATCCTCCTCGTTTTTCTGTTGGTGTTGTAATCATATTAAAATCTCCCCCAACTATCCATGGCTTCTCTGGAAGCAGCCTTCACATAGTCTCCATGTTTTGAAGAAAGCCCCTATGCTCGCTTGGTAAGTGCGGCCCATAAACACCTCAGAGGATTATCCATTTCGGCGATCCTATCAGTCTGAAGGTTCCTGAAAGGATTTGTGGGAGGCTGACCCAATTTTCAAATTGAACCTCTTCAGGGTTCCATAGAACTACAAGCCCCCCTATCGTGCCTACCGCATCTTGACCCATCACCTCATAATGCGTATTAAATTTTCTCATTATTTCTTCCAATTTCTGAGTGTTAATTTTTGTTTCTTGGATTATCATTATGCTAGGTTTATCTCTCTTCAACCTATCCCTCAGGTATCTCTGTTTTCCTTTGCTGTTGAGAACCCTGATATTCCAACTTGTTATTATCATTTTAATAGTTTTGTTGGTTGTTGAAATACCTCTGAGAGAGGTATAACTCCACCTGAATTAACCAGCATCTCTCCTACCACTTGTATTGTTTCACTCATGGGTCGTCGACCTCTTTTCCTCCCTCCTTTGCCAGTGCTGCCCATTATGATACTCTGAGACCCTTGCATTCTTGCTTGCTCTAGTTGATTTTCCGGACATGTTCCTACCTTCTCCTTATATTTTTGAAACATCTCTTTATATAATTGCTTTTGTTCTTCTGGTATGAATCTCTCGTCTAGGTTCCTCCACTCCTATAATAGCCCTCTCATAATCCGCTTCTCATCAGTTCCTCTGTCTTTTTGAGGGTCGACCTCCATTTGAGTTTACTCGTTGTAAAGATTTGTGTTCACCTCTTCTCCTCCTTGTTCCAAGTTTGCCTGAACAGGGTTTTGTTCTTTTGTTTCTTTCAATATCTCCATGTTATCCTCATCACTTTCGTCCTTTTCAACTTCTTCATCCTCCTCCTGGAGGGCTTTGAACTTGTTTCGATTTTCCAGTGGTATTATTTTGACTGGTAATTGCATCCTTGGCGTTTCTTTTGCTTGTTTTTTCCTTATCGGCACTTCTTTGAAACCCTCGTCCAGTCCATCCATTACCTCTGTTGACTTCTCATTTTTAGCCCTCTTCTTCATTGATTCCTCTGCATTGTTTAACGGGCATTGTCTAAAAAGGTACCCATATTCATGGCATCGCCTACAACAAAATGGAATATGTTCGTAATCCACAAGTTGCTTCCACACTTCATCATGGTATTCTAGTTCGATAAATTTAGGAAGCGGCTCTGTTATATTCATATATACACATATCCTTGCATAAGATGTGTATCTTCCTCTTTTGCTAGTCTCGGCTACTTTGACAAATATTCCAATTGTGTTTCCTATTCCTTCTAAGATCTCAGGGTCCCAAAACTCTATTGGTAAACCAAACAGTCTGATCCAAATGGGGGTAGCTAGCATTTTTTCCTTGTCTGGATTGTAACAGTCCTCCCAATACCGCATAAAAAGGCCCCCACTATTCATAAAATAAGGTCCTCCCTCGAAAACTCTTTCCTTGTCATCCAGGTTAGAGAATATGACTGTAAAAAAACCCTTTGCTCCAAGTTTCAGGTCTATATGCCCCTTAGGTTTCCACCTCTGCTGAATCTTGTTAGTTAGATCCTTTTCCAATGGCCAAAACCCTATAAATTTGCAGATTAAAGCATGATCCCTCATATAACACCTATATTCTTCAAGTTTGTTGTTTGGGATTACAAACCTGGGTTTTTCATTGTTCTTGGAAGACATCTGTCATTTAGTCCTGCTTGCCATATATTTCCCAGTACTGGCGTGTCTTTGTTGTTTTTCTTTAAGCCACCTTGCATTCCATCTCTACTCAATTCCCCTGCTACTATATTTTTGAAGGAGGGGATCTCTCCCCTCCCCTCTACGTTTGACATTTAGCCGTAAGCTCCTTTCGATTTTTATATCTTCCGCTCCTTCTTTTCTACAATCCTTGGTATGTTCAGTCTCCAGAGGTTCACTTCCCTTTACCCTGATCTTTGGCACCCTGTAGTTCGCCGCTACTCTGCGTCAAACCCTAGCTACTCAGAAACCCTCGACCCGCTCATACAAGCCTAACTTTATATTTATCAATAGTTCCATTCATCATTAAATTCACTTTTGAACAACCATTTTGAATCTATGGGAACTTTATCCTTAGGCAATTATGTCAATTCCCATATCATTTCTCATTAGGGAATCATATTCTTCCTTCATTACATTTCTCCTTTTTGCATGTCCATTAGCTTCTTCCAGGTTCAAAGGTTGTATGACGTTGATCACATTAGTTTTCAAGGCATAATATTTATACGTTATTGGTTGCTGAATTTGGGGTGATGACCTTCTTGGTAGTTCAACGCTTTCCACTAAACCCCAATCGCTTTGCCCTCCCGTCCACCATAGGATCGGCCCTCCCAGATTTGACGGCCCTAATGAATATCGGGCACCCCTTCGTAGTGGTACGATAGTACCCAATGGTCGACGGTTTCACCGTTGTACACCGGGACAGTTGTCGGCCTCCTATTGCATCAGGCCGCCCCTCACACATACCACTCCCGTACCAAAAGCAGTCCGACGCAAACTGCTTACCGCCCTCCCCGCTTGCTTACGTCACCACATGACGATGCTGCCATGTCGTCTGTCACTGTGTTGTACCTGTGCCATGTCACCCACTGACATCATCACCATGCCACCATGTCATGATGACATCATCATCTATGTCACCCGCCACATCATCTTCCGTACCCACTACCTGACAAAAAATACTTCATGATGACGTCATCTAAGCAACGCGCCAAAAAGCTCCAAATTTCCAAAATTTGGTTAAAAGTCGTGAAAACGACTATTTTTGGTTTATTTTTGTTTTTCGCTGTGTAAACGACGTGCATGTGTTTTTCCGCTATTTACACTCCAGGAGCTTCCTCAGCCTGTCAACCTACAATTCTGCTCTGCAGCAGCGCTCCATAGCTCGACCTGTACTTGTCAAGTGTCCTCAGCGCCCGGTAAAAAGGTATTTATCCACATTTCACCCGAAAGCCCTGTTTTTTCTCTTCTCTGTTCAAAATTTGTCAAAGGTGACTGCATTTTATCTCCGTTAGCACTCCTACCAATCCTTCCTTGTTCGACATTTCTTATTGAGCTGGTAATTCACAGCAAACCTGCAAATTTCAACTAATCTCCTCTGCAAACAAGCTATTCCTACACTCTGTTTGTCTATATTCACTCACAAACTCCACAAATCGCTCAAACCTTGAGTTAAATTAGCCGAGCGCCCTGTTCCGATTAATTGCTACCTATTGTCTTAAAGGGGAACCCTCAGTTTCCCTTTCCCTTTGCAGACTTGTGCCCCTTTGGGCGAAATTCAACTCAGCGCTCAGTCCACAGGGCCTGCAATTGAACAATTTTTGTGTGAAGAACCCAGTCAAAGGGTTGTAAATTTGTTATTCATCATAAACTGAATACACAAAAATTGGTTTGGGAAAGAAAGTCAGTTTTCAGACTTCTATCAATATCCTCTGAGCTCAAATTCCACTTCCTATAGTTGTTTGACACCTACATTTCCATCCATACCAGCACTATGAGATATGGAGACTCCAGTGGCCTTGAACATTGCTCCTTTAAATGCTCCACATATGGACTTAGAGTGGCTACCATTAGCAGACAGAGACTTTCAGATCAGAGATCTGATGGGCCTTACTTCTCACCTCAAAGCTGTGGGCCAATTCAAACACAATCACAGGAATAACACTGATATTTTAGGGATTTGGCAATCTAGCATGCCCATCTATTACCTTCCAGAAGTCAATGTGCTACCTGATTTCATCCACCTCTACCATGCACACTATGAACCCTCTCTGAGGGCAATTCTCAGTCTAGATGGGTCTGTGCTCTTCTATATCACTCCTCAAGCTATAAATGAAATACTGAACTTTGAGCCTCCTCAGACTCTGGTTCCCCTCACAATGAAACTCTTGTTGGATCAAGGTGCAAGGCTCTCTAAAGTAGAAATATCAAGAGTTATTCAGCTGTTTATGGAGCCACAGTGCCAATATGATCATCCTCCTCCCTATCATTAGGTTTCATTTAATGAAATAGGCAAAGATCATGGCGGACATGATTTCATACATCTTAGGATGTAAAACAACAGAATTTGTGGATGAGGCTGTATTATTTCTCCTAACCATATTCACCCTAGGGCAGCCCCCTGCTGTCATGTATGGTTATGCCACATTCATTGCAAACAAGATACATGAGCAGTTCATGATGATGGAGAGAGAAATATTGTTTAAATACACTTCTTATATATACCACTTGCTGCTCTACTATCACACAGATAGTTTCAAGGTTCCTCTCACGAGATTAGACCCAAAGGGAGAGAGGAGATCTGTTGTTTATTGGACCTCAGTTTTCCATGAAGTCCACCATTCTCCATACACATACTGTGAGTTGATTGACCTATTCATTTACCCTGCTACTTGCCTATTGATGGTGACTCCTCCTACTAGGCTTACTGTTGAAATGCAAAGAATATTGCATCTTTCTAAGGGCTACAACATTGGTGATTGGTACTTCTACCAAAACCACACAGTTATCAGAATTTATGGGTGTGAGTTGTCTCCCTATAAGCTTCCAAGATATGTACTGGTGAGACTTTTTGCCTTGGAATATTTCAGGCAATTCAGTAATGTAGACTTGACCCATTTCCATGGGAAAAACTAGAAGGCACAACTTAAAATCAGAAACCAGTTGGGTCCCTTTGTTTCCAACAAAAGGGAAGAAGCATGGAAAGATGAAGACAACATGTTAGGACAAGAACTCATGCTGAGACAGAGCTTCTATTGGGCACCATATGACCCTGAACACTTCATAAGCCTTAGAAGAATCAAACATTGGCTTTCGGGATACGTGCACCAGCTACTCCCCTAGATTGAACAATATGCCAATCAACCAGAATGGGTAAAGGGCACCTTAGATGATGAAGAGCTCACTGAAGAAGAAAAATTAGAGAGAGACATGAAAGAAATTGAGAAAAGGATTGACCTAGATTATGTTGCACAGGTCACCTTCACACAGCCTCAACTAGTGGGAGCAAGCACATCAACTGCTACTTCAAGGCAGCCTGCTAAAGAGGCCATATCATCACCAGAAAAGGGCAAAGAAATTGAACATTCTGAACAACAAAGCACAATGGAGGAGTAGCCATCCTCAAATCCAGAAAAGGGACAAGAGCAAAGCCCTTTAACACAAACAAAAGCACTTGAAATACCTGTGCTACAAACTCCTCACAATGAGGAAAGAGGTAAAAAGAGGGATAGAACAGATGAGACACCCACGGACTAGCAAGGAGAAAAAAGGCAGAGGCTAAACCCCTATGCTGAGGAGGAAATCACTCAAGAGACCATGGGAAACATCAGGGGTGAGGGGACTTCTGAGCAGCAGATCCCTCCTATCTTGAAAACATCGGCTAGCTTCTTTCAGCAGGAGCAAGAGAAACAACCAGGTGGGGAGGTTTCATCCTCCAAACAGCAGACTCAAAGAGGCTCGGACATAAAGAAGGAATTCACATAGATTAAAGCTAGGAACGAGCCTATAAGGTTTCATCTTTACAACCAGTTAATGAGAATGGCTTCAACAAATCAGCAGAGGCTAATGGCAGCCTATGATATAGAAGCATGGAAGATGACACTCAGTCACTTCAGGCCTATTACACAACAGCCACAGTCAGCTGCAGATTACATTAGAACCAATCTAGAGGTACTAGCAAAAGATATTCATCCTCTAGACCAGATTGAATTACATAAGTATACAGGAGAAATGGTTTATTCTACACTGGCAGACAAGGCTCTATTAGCCCACGGATTGCAGAACTCTCTATACAATACTTCTACCCAGTTAGAGCTAGAAAGGGCATCATCGTTGGCCAAGGATAATAGGATAAAATCCCTGGAGGAGATCATCATAGAGTTGGGACATGATCCCAAAGATCCCAAAGGCACATAGGCCTGGATTAGAAAAAAGGAGGAAGACATAGCAGCATTAAGAAAACAAATGAAGCTGCCAGTCACCATCCATCCTCAAACTGCAGAAGTAGCACAACAACAAGAAGTAGAAGATGTGGTAAGTCCACTTATGAAGATGGATGAAAGGATAATGGAAACAGAGAAAGCATTGGAGGAAGCTCAATGAGGGAAACAGCTAGAGTTGGCCCCTCAACCATCCCAAACTACTCCAATAGTACCAACTCCAACAATTACAGCTCCTTCAACAACAGTAACTTCAATAGTAGTAACTTCAGCAGTAGGTGCATCCACTTCAACAGATCCAATAGCAGCAGCAGTACAAGAGGCCAGCTTGAGCATGGAGGTCATGATGAAAGAGATTAAGGCTCTTGAATTGCAAATGGCAGAGATGAAGGAAACAAAAGAAAAGATAGCCAAGATTGAGGCTAGTTATGATAAGTCAAAAATGACAGTTGCTGAGAAAACCAGGGAAGTAAAGGCCCTAGAAAATAAGATAAAGGCCTTGGAGAAAGACCTCACTCTTCATAGGACCTTGACTGAGATGAAAACAATTTTGTGGAATAAGATTGGTCAATCTCTTGTTGGACAATGGACACGAATACAAACCATGTTTGACCAAATAGAATTGATGGTTGTAGCTCAGCATGAAACTCATAAAGCTAGAACATTGCTAGTGAATAAGCCTGAGCAAGCTTCTCGATTGATTCACTTTTTGAATACTAGTACTGGTGACCAGCTGGCAGCACTAAACATCCAGAACAAGACAAAGACTATAGTAAGAGTCAAGAAGGTGATGACCATGAGGAATTTTGTCCAAACTATAGAAATGAAGTGCCAGGAAATGCAGATAGAGGTAAATGCTTTTAGACAAAGGCTTGCAAATTTGCAAACCAAAGGTTTACCCAACCTGGTTACTAGTGCTGGAAGGCTAGTAAAGCAGGAACATTATGCAAACAGGCTCAGTACCTTCATACAAAATAAAATCACAACATCATCCAACAGCACAGAAGAAGCAGTCCCTCCCACAGGGCAGAGTTTATATGACAAGCTGGAGGATTTGTTTTAAATAGAGCATGAGGTAGCACACCTTTTTCCAGTTTGGCCGAATTATTATACCTACACTGAAGCTGATGAAACATTATACAAGTTAAGGAAACATCAATTGCCAACTGAGGTTTGGTGGCAAAGTCTGCTTCAGATTTTTAAAGTGGTTTGAATCTCTTCTCATTGATGGACTGCATGAGGAAATTGTATAATGTAGCTCAACTACCATAAAATTCAAACTAACAGTAGGTGAAATTCGCGCTAATATTAAAAAGTGCAGAACAGGTGTCACAAGACAGCACTACAGGACAACATTTCAAGGAAGCAGTCACCCACTGACAGCCAAAGTCGAAAGGTCAACAACGCACAGGACACCTGCCTCAACAAGTAAAGAGCTTTAAATTCCTGAGTTATTGCTGCGTGATTTTTCCACAAATCGTCATTAATTATGTCAGAAGTAGATGGATACATTGATGTCTAGATATTTCCCTATGGGATATGTGTAAAAACGCCTATATATACTTGTAAAAGAGATGTATTGATGGTTGATGATTTCTTCATTCTGAACTGCGCTTAAGATATCAAACTGTGTTAATACAAATGGTTGTTGAAGTTCACTGTGTCTAAATGATCTGAAGGTGGATTGGATGTTCTGGGACTTGCTACAGAATTCTTGTGTCATGCTATGGAACAATAAGTTATACTAAACTGTGTCTTATGTTTTCTATTTTGCAAAATCTCATCTATGTTTCACGACCTTGGTAACAGAGAAGAAGAATAGCATAAGATTTATTTGAATGCACCTTATGTTCAATCTCTATTATTTACTATGTTTTCTTTAGGATTAGTCATAAATATGAATTCTTAACTTCTCATGTTCGCACTAGTTCTCTCATTCTGAATACTGTTTAGGAATATGTAACTGCTACTACACAATATTCATACAATTTCCCTCTACGAGTATAATGAAAGATTCTTGATTGCCTTTCATTCCCTGACTTCATTCCATCATTTCCAGATTTGAAAATCGTTTCTAGCCTGCCTATCCTGCTCTGTAGCACTACATTTTCACCAAGAAGCCCTTTCAATAGTTACACTCTTAGTGACTCCATTGCCCAATGGAAAAAACAATTATATACTTGCATCCCAGTTCTGTTTGAGATCACCATCCAACAAACTTAAAACCAAACCTTGTTCATCATAACTAGCCTAAAACACTTCAAAACAAAGCTAAATTACAAAGAGAGAGCCCTCTTTGGGTGCAGGTAGGCTAGGACCTACAGCTAAAAGATTGGTTAGTGGTTACCTCGGCCGTATTCCCTACAGGAAGCAGGGAACAACCTAAGTGATAACACCTCCTATCCTCCATTTCCATAATTCTCCTAGTGCATTATGTCCATCTGTGTTGTGCCCTTCTCCATGTGACATCCCTATGTTGTGCACCATCCCTTCTTCTTGCACTTCTCAATCCTCCTGTGGTCCCATACTTCATAAAAGCTAAAACAGAAATGCTTCTGGGCTCCAAGAGTATTCATGGTTAAGTAAAATATTTCAAGATATTTATTTAAAAATATATTAATAACAAAAAACATTTTAATGTGGACATTTTAGATTTCAATGTAAAGTATGTAAATATTACATAAAACAATTGAAAACAAAATATTTCAATATCAATGTTAAGTAAAACATTTCAACGTCAATTAAAAAATTCCTTACGGTTAAAACATTTGGCATGGTATAAATATTCTATATTTCAATTAGAATTTTATTGCCAAAACATTTTATTGGTTTATTTCTCAAAACGAATGATATGTGAAATTACTTCCATGCTCAACCTGAATTTGATATATGGTACATAGACACACACATTAGTGTATTGCTAAAAATGAGGATGTCCTTCCATGCCTAGCATGGAGTTTATATATATATATATATATATATAACCAGAGTAGATCCATCTTAATCCTTAATCTATCAAGCACACGATCAAATATCTTCAGGTGCAAACTTTTCTTTAGCTTTAGCATTAGGAAAGAGGTTTGCACATGAAGGGATTTGATACTTCTGGGTCCTTAATAGATCGAGGGTTAGGTTGGATATACGCTAGTATAATTTCTATTTTTCTAGAGTAATGACTATTAATGTTTTGGTTAACTAGTAGAACTCTATTGCTCTAAACATCTTGGTGTCTTATGGCCAATCCAATTCCTTTTGTGCTCAACCTGAAGTTGACATGTATTCCTTTTAAAAAAGAATAAAACATTCCTTAAATAAAAAAAGAAAATGTCGGTTATAATAATAAAAAAAATGAATATAAATATTTTGTTATATTTGGTTACTTTGAATTAAAATCACAGTGAAACACTAATAATCCTACTCATGATGTCACTATCTCAATTCAGTTAGTTGTTGATATTACAACCTAGTATGACGGAGATGCGGTAAAAATATGTTAGTCTTACTATTCTATGTTTTGGTCCTTTTTAATTATAATTTTGGTCAGTTTTGTTTGAAATCTAGCAAAGAGTTGTTCGAATTACAAGTTTAAGTTGTGTACGCTACACATTCTATATATATATATATATATAAAGCGTCAAGAAGGATAAAATCTTGTGCAAACATTTTTTTTGCATTCTAAAAGAGGTTTACACCTTAAGGGATTTGATCCCTCCTCATGGTTGCCATCACTAAGATATGAATCTATACTCGTTAGAGTAAATTGAGATATAACATTTAACTCTTTAGTCTAAATTGAAACATATTCACATTTGAATTAATCAAGGTTTTAACTTCAACTTGAATGAAAACTATTGTCAATAAACCAACATAGATTCATCTTAATTCCAAATCTACCCAACGTTGATCAAGAGATTTTATTGCCCTTGTCACTTGGTAGAGAATTAAGATAGATCTATGCTAGTTAGGTACTATTGTTTTAACTCATTACAAAGATTTGAAACAAAGTCTAAATTTATTAAATGACTTGTCTAATATTATATTAAAGATGTATTCAAGCTCTCAAAATTTTCATGATACTATAAATTAAATGGCTAGTAAGTATTGATAAACATGAATTTACTATAGGCACCGAAACACTTATTTCATAATGAACATCAAATTTATTATAGGCATCAAAACACTCATTTATTTCATAATGCATCTCACATTTCCAAGATTAAATAAAATCATAAAAATTAACTAAAATATTATATATATATATATATATATATATTATTATATATATTATGTGTGTATTAATGACGAAAGGAATCCACAAGTGGGTTAGTGTCTTTGGCTTTGACTACTAGCACTAGTAACCTCTAGGTTCCTACTTATGCTTAAATCTAGGGGATTTGAATATTGAATCTCTTTGTACATAACACTTCATTATCATGAAGATTGTTAGTTAGTGTCTTACTCTCCTTGTCGTGAGGTCCATTTTGATTGGTAGCACTATTAACCTCTAGATGCCTACCTTTGTTTAAATCTAGGGGATTTGAATCTTAAATCTCTTGTATATAATACATAACTTTATTTTAAAAATTATTATTATTATTATTAATGTATAAGAAACATGTAAAAATATTAATTCACCACACTTTATATTGAGCTCCTTTAATTTGTAAATGGAATTTATTTACATACAATAAATTAAATATTATGAAATTAATCCTTGACTTTTCAATATATTTATATTGTGCAATCAAAATATTGTTATTATAAAATTTATTTTTATATTATTTTTTTAATCACATCTCATTTACAAACTTCTACTTTTTATCCTAACAACTATGTACACATGAGAAGTGAAATTGTATTTTATATAAGTGAAATGGTATTATATACCGCAAATGCGGAATAGTATTGAGATTGGACCAATATAATCATATGTAAAATAGTTATATGTAACTTATTTAAAAGAAATTGGTATTTATTAGTTTCGTGAATTTATTTATAGTTAATAAAATTATTAACTATTTCACTATATCTATTAATAGATAGATTTAGTTATGACTTTGATTTT